>RXID01008773.1:4393-17629 GCA_005019695.1 Trichopus zeylanicus subsp. travancoricus
ACTATTACTACCTCTAGTATTTCTACCGTTGTAATTTCTAGTCCGTTACAACTACTGCAACTATTTCTACTTGTACTACTACTACTATGGCAACTGCTACTATCACTACTACCAATACTCCTGCTCCCACTATGACTACTATAACTCTTACTACTACTCGACCACAACTACTACTCTTACTACTACCGTTGTGACTACTACTACTACAGCTACTATTACTACTGCTACTACTTCTACTATGACTATTACTACAACAACAACAACAACAACTACCACTGCTACTACTATGATTGCTACTGTTCTTGCTACTCCAACAAAGGCTACTACTACTTGTAGGACTACAACCGCTACTACTACTACTACTACTACTACTACAATTACTACCACTACTACTACTGCTAGTGCTAGGACTACTACAACAACAACTACTGCTACTACTACCGCTACTACTACCGCTGCTACTACCACTACTACTCCTAATGTTGTTGCAACAACTACCACTATTACTACTACTACTACTACTACTACAACTCCTACTAAAACTATAATTTTTTTTAATACTACTATTATTACTGCTACAGCTACTATTACTGTTAGTACAACTTCTACTACTACCACTACTACTACTAATGTTATTACCACTTCTGCTACTACTAATAATGCGGCTATTTACTACTACTACAACTACTACTTCGACTGCTACTGTGACTTCTATCGCAACTAATATTACTATTGCTACTATTATAAATTCTACTGCTATTCCTACTATAACTCCAGCTACTACTATTACTACTTTTACTGCTACTTCTACTACAAATACTATTACTACTGCTACTATTATTACTTCTGCTGCTATTCTGACTATTACTATTGCTACTATTATAACTTATACTACTACTATTACTATTATTGCTCCTCCTTCTCCAATGACTACTAATACTGTCACTGCTACAGCAACTACTACTACTACTTCTACCACTACTAATACTACTACTACTACTGCTGCTGCTACTCTAGCTACTAATACAACTGCAACTACTACTACTACTACTACTACTTCTACCACTACCACTTCTACTATTACTACTACTACTACTAGCACTACTACTACTACAACTATTCCTTTGCAAACTGCTATTCCTACTACAACTCCAACTACTGCTTCTACTACGGCAACTACTTCTACAACTACCACTTCTACCACAACTATTACTACTACTATTGCTACTACTACTATTAGTACCGCTACAACTACTAAGCCCACCACACCTATTACTACTACTACTGCTGATACTGCTCCTACTGCTCTTCCTACTCTTACACCTACTGCGACTATAACTACTACTACTGTTACTACTACTACTACTACTACTTCTACTACTACTACTAATAGTACTACTGCTGCTAATACTACAACAACTACTACTTCCACTACTACAACTACATGTGTGATTCGTCCTTCTCCTACAACAACTCCTATAAAAACTATTGCTACTACTGCTATTCCTACTATAACTACTAGTAGTGCTACTTTAGCTATGACTAGTACTTCTGCTACTACTGCTCAACTAGACTACTACAACAATTACAACTACTACTATTGCTATTGCCTCTCGTACTACTGCTACTACTACTGCCACAACTAGTACTACTGTGGCAATTACTACTACTGCTACTGTCGTTGCATCTCGTACTATAGCTACTACTACTTCTACAACTCCTCCTCCTACTACTACTTCTACTACTAATACTACTACTACTACTACTACTACTACTATTACTACTACTACTACTACACTACTATTGCAACTACTACTATTATTACTACTGCTACTACTTCTACTGCTACTACTACTCCCACTACTACTCCTATTGCAACTCCAACTCCTACCAGTACTCCAACTGATACAACTCCTACTACAACTAGACCTACTACAGCTCCTACTATGACTGTTGCTTTTTCTACTACGACTACTGCTACTACAACTGCTACTACTGCTACTATTATTATTGTTACTTCTAAGACTACTACTACTCCTGTTACTACTACTATTACTGCTGCTGCTGCTGCTGCTACTACTACTACTATAGCAACTATTGCATTTGTTGAAGTTGCTACAACGACTAGTACTAGAACTACTTCTACTACTCCTACTCCCATTCCTACTACTACAACAACAACTGCTACTACTAGTACCACTACTACTACTCTCGCTACTCCAACGACTACGACTCCTACAACTACTCCTACTCCTACTCCTACTCCCACTCCCACTATTGCTACTATGACTCCAACTAACACTAATACTACTACAACAACAACAACTACTATGACTCCTATAACTACTCCTACTCCTACTCCTACTCCCACTCCCACTATTGCTACTACGACTCCTACTAACACTAATACTACTACAACAACAACAACTACTACTATTACAACTACTCCTCGTACTTCTACTCCTGCTACTCGTACTCCTATTCCTACTACAACTAGTACTACTGTTATTGCTAATGCAACTATTACTACTGTTATAACTACAACTATTACAACTACTACTTCTACAATTTCTATTACTATTGCACAAGTACTACAACTACTATTAAAACTACGAATACAACTACTGCTGCTATTGACTCCTACTGCTACTATTACAACAACAACAACAACAACAACAACAACAACAACAACAATAACTACTACTACTACTACTACAACTACTACTACTACAACCTCTACTACTACCACTACTACTACTACAACTACTGCTACTAATAATAATAATCATAACAATAATAATAATAATAATAATAATAATAATAATAATACTTCTACTAATACTATTACTACTACTTCTACTATTGCTACTACTACTACTATGACCACTGCTACCACTACTACTACGACTACTATGACCACCACCACTACTACTTCTACTACTACTATGACCTCTACTACAGCTTCTACCACTTCCATAGCTACTACAACTTCAATGAAAACTAATACTTCTACTACTACCACTATTGCTATTACTACTACACAACTACTACAACTACTTCTGCAAGTACCACTACTACTCCTATAACTATAATTATTACCACTAACAATACTACTACTACTACACCAAATAATACTACTACTACTCCAACTGCTACTACTACTACTACTACTACTACTACTATTATTATTCCTACTACTTCTACTTCAACTCTTCCATCACTACTACTACTCCTACTACTATTACTATCGCAACTAGTAGTGCTACAACTTCTACTACTACTACTATTACTACTACTACTACTATGACTACTCAACTCTTCCATCACTACTACTACTCCTACTACTATTACTACTATCACAACTAGTAGTGCTACAACTTCTACTACTACTACTATGACTACTACTAGTACTACTACTATGACTACTACTAGTAGTACTAGTACTACTCCAACTACTACAACTACTACTACTATTACTAGTACCTCTACTACTACTACTATTACCACAACTATTACTACTACTACTACTACTGCTACTGCTAGTACTACCACTACTGCCACTACTACTAGTACCATAACAACTACCACAACAACTGTTACTACTACAGTTGCTGCTACTACACATCCTCTTCATCATCCTCCTCCTCCTCCCCCTCCTACTGCTACTTCTACCTCTGCTACTGCTACAACAACTAATACTACTACTACTTCTACTACTACAACTACTACAGCTCCTACTAGGGTAGTTGCTACTACATCTACTGCTACTACTTCTACTACCACTACTACTTTTAAAATTATTATTATTACATCTAATGCTACAACTACTCCAATTACTACTAATACTACCACTGCCACTACCTCGACTACTACGACTACGACTACTGCATTTGTTCTAATTGCTACGACGACTACTGTACTATCACTACTCCAACTACTACGGCTCCCACAACTACTTTTACTCCTACGCCTACTCCTACTATAGCTACTACTACTACTACTAATATTGCTACTACTCCTACAACAACAACAACAACTACTACTACTACACTACTACTACTCCTACTCCTGCCCCTGCTACTACGATTGCTACTCCTACTCCTACCCTTACTACTACAACTTCATCTACTACTACTACTACTATGACTACTACTCCTACTACTAATACAATAACTGCTACTACTACTACTACTACTTCTATCACGACTACAATGGCTAGTTCTACTACTACTATTACTAATTTCGTTACTACTACAACTAGTACTACTACTACAATTACAACAACTACTACAACTAATACTACTATTAATACTACTACTACTTTTGTTGTTGCAGCTATTACTACTATTACCACTGCTACTACAGCAGCAACTACTATTACTAGTATAGCCTCTACTACTATTTCCACCATTACTACTACTAGTGCTCGTACTCATACTACTACTACTGCTATTGCTGCTGCTACTACTACTTCTGCTACATCTAACACTATTATTTCTATGACTCCTACTACTGCTACAGCTACTAATCGTACTACTACTGTTGCTACAGCTACTACTATAGCAACAGCTGCTACTACTGCTACTGCTCCTACTATTGCTACTTCTACTACTACTAATCAAGTATTGTTGCCACTATGGTTGCTACTACTACAACCACAGCTTTTACTACTACTATTACTTCCACTACTACTTCTATTGCTACTTCTTCCACTACTGCTTCTTCTTCTTCTGCTGCTGCCGATACTACAACTTCTACTACTATTTTTCCTACTACTACTAGAGCTACCACTACTACTACTGGTGTCGCCACTATAACTACTACTTTTACCACTGCGGCCACCAGCACTACTACTATTACAACAACAACAACAACAACAACAACAACCACAACAACTACAATTACTATAGCCAGTACTACTACTCGTACTTCTACTACTACTACTACCATTGCTGCTGCAGCTGTTGTTGCTGCTACTACTACCAATACTCCTACTATTACTACTACTGCTACTACAACTACTAAGGCTTCTACTATAACTATTGCTTATACTAGTATAACAACTACAACTACCACTACCACTTCTACTTCTACTACTACGACTATCAGTTGCACTACTACTACTACTACTACTACTATTATTGTGACTTCTGTTACTACTCATACAATTACAACTACTATTGGTACTACTACTACTACTGCTACTACTAGCACTTCTAGAACTACTACTACTACTACTACTACTACTACTACTGCAACTACTACTACCACTATTACAACTATTACTACTTCTATTACTATTCTTACTACAACTACTACTACTGTACCAACTGCTACTACTCTTACCACTTCTCCTACTACTTCTGCAACTACTACCTTAACTACTACTGGTACTACTTCTACTTCTACTTATACTACTGCTACAACTACTACTTCCGTAATTGCTACTATTGATACTACAGCTGCTACTGTCGCTACTACTACTACTACTGCTACTAGTACTGCAACTGCTGCTGCTACTACTACAACTTCTACTACAATTTCCAATACTACGACAACAGCTGCTACTACTACAATAACTACTACTAGTACTACTGCAGCTGTTGCTGCTACTACGACTACTCCTCCTCCTCCTACTACTTCTACAACTACTATAACTTTTACTGCTAGTATTACTATCACTACTGCAACTACTTATACTACACCTACAACTACTACAGCTGCGACTACTGCAATAGCTACAACTATTACCTCAACTATGGCTGCTACTGCTACTGCACTACTACTACTACTACTACTACTACAACTGCCTCTAGGATTACTACTTCTGCTACTTCTACTACCACTAATAGTACTGCTCTTACTACTATAGCTACTACTTCTGCTACCACTACTTTTATTACTACTTCTGCTACTTTCACGACTATTACAACTTCTACTGCTACTGCTACTATTATTAATGCTCCTACTGCTACTACTACCACCACCACGACCACCACTACTTCTACTATTACTACAAGTACTATCACTACTTCTGCAACTACTACTATAACCACCATAGCTACTATTAACACTACTAATACTACTACGACAATGACTATTACTAACACTGCTTCTACTACTAATACTACTGCTACTACTACTGCTACTACAACTGCTACTACTACTACTACTACTACTACAACCACTACTGCAATAATAGTTACTACTATTACTACTATTATCGCTATTACTACAATTTCTACTATGCCTACTTTGACTATTGCAATTTGTACTTCTCCAAGTACCTCACATACTCATATTCGTAGCGCTACTACTACTACTACACATACCACTACTACTACACTAACTCATACTACTATTCCTACTCCAACTCCTACTACTACTACTATGACTACTACAACAACTACTACTATTTCAGCTACTACTACTACTGTTACTTGTATAATTACTACAACTGCTATTACTACAATTACTACTTCTACTACTACTACTACTACTACTACAACAACTATTACATCTCTTACTAGTATAATTACTATGACTACTATTACCACTGCAACTATTACTACTCCTATTTCTACTACTACTACTACTTCTACTCCTACTCGAGATCTAGCCCCTACAACTACTACTCTGACTCATATGTCTGCTACTGCTGCTCTGACTCCCACTAGTACTACTACTACTACCACTACCACTACTACTACTACGGTTATAGCTACTACAACTATTATTGCTACTGTTGCTTCTACTATAGCTATTGCAACTACTACTAATAATGCTACTACTACTGCTAATGTAGCTACCTCTATTACAACTACTACAACTACTACTAGTACTACTACTACTACTACAAATACTACTACTCCTACTCCTACTTCTACTACTACTACTTTAACTACTCCTACTACAACTTCTCAAACAACTTCCACGACTACTACACTTCCTCCAAGTCCTGCTGATACTTCTAATCCAACTACTACTACTAATAATCCTATAACTACTACACCTACTACTTCTAATCCTACTCCTACTCCTGCTCGTACTGCTCCTCCTCCTCCTCCAACTACTACAACGGCTACCGCTTCTACAATAACTACTACTGCTACTGCCACTGCTACACCTAATACTGTTGCTACTGCTACTACTGCTACTATCATTCCTACTAAAAACTACAAAATTCTCCTCCAACTACTACTGTTGCTGCTGCTACTACACCTACTGCAACTGCTACTATCGCTGCTACTACTACTACTACTACTACTACTACTACTACTACTACTCCTGCTACTGCTGCTGCTGCTACTACTACTACTACTACCACCACCACCACCACCACCATTCCTATTACCTACAACAACTTCCACCTCCAACTACTAATTCTATTGCTATTGCTATAGCTACTACCAATGCTACAACCTACTACTACTACTATTACTACTACTACTACCACCATTCCTACTACAACTTCCACTCCTACTACAACTACTACCATGAAAACTATTACCACTACAACAATTGCTACTACTACTTTTGCTACCCATACTACCACAACTACTACAACTACTACTACTCTTTCTACTACTATTGCGATTACTATTACTACGACTGCTACTACTACTACTACAAGAACTACTACTCCTCCTATGACTATTTCTACTCCTAATACTCTTACTACTACTTCTACTACTACCAATATTGCAACTACTACTCCTAATACTACTACAACTTCTAATATTACTACTACTACCACCACCACCACCACTACTACTTTAATTACTAGTAATACTACTACTATAATCACAACTTCAATAACTACTGCTACTGCTTCCACTATTACCACTACGACTACTACTATTACTATTGCTACTACTTCACCCACTATAACTCTACTGCTAGTAATACTCCTACTACGACTACAAATGTTGTTGTTGTTGCTGCAACTAATACTTTTACTACTACAACAACTGATACTACTACTACTACTACAACTACAACAACAACAACAACTACTACCACTCCTCCTACTACTACTACATTAACTACAACTACAACAATAACAACAACAACTACTACTACTACTACTACTGCAACTACTACTACTACAATAACTGCTAGTTCTGCTGCTACTACTACTCTCCCATTACTAGTACTACTTCTACTGTTACTACTATGACTATAACTACTACTACTCCTATTGCTACTGCTGCTACCACTATTGCTACTGCTGCCGCTTCTGTTGTGTTGTTACTACTACTACTACTCCTACTACAACTGCCACGACTAGTAATACTGCTACTACTGCAGTTACTGCTGCTGCTGAGACTATTACAGCTTCCCTACTACTATATTTACTATTGCTAGTACTAGTACTACTCCTTCAACTAATACTATTACTACTACTACTGATATGACTACTACTTCTACTATAACTCCTATTGCTACTTAGCTACTATAATAATAACTACTGCTGCTACTAATGCTGCTACAAGTTTTCTTGCTACTGCTGCTATTGCTAGCTCTATTGCTACTGATACTACTACTACTACTACTACTACTACTACTGTTGTTGTTGCTGCTACTACTGTAGAAGTAGAGTAGTAGCAGTAGTAGTAGTTGTAGTAGTACTACTTGTAGTAGTTGTTGTTATTGTTGTGGTATTAGTAGTAGTAGAAATAGTAGTAGTTATAGTAGTAGGAGTTGATGTTGTAGTTGTAGTCAAAGTAGTAGTAGTTGTTGTTGTCATAGAAGGAGTAGGGGTTGGTGTAGGTGTATGAGTAGTAGTAGTAGTAGTAGTAGTGGTAGTAGTAGTAGTAGTAGTAGTAGTGGTGTAGTAACAGTAGCAATAGTAGTAGTAGTAGAGGTAGTAGTAGAAGTAGTACTTGTAGTAGAAGCAAAAGTAGTAGTAGTAGTAGTAGTTATAGTTGTTGTTATTGCAATAGCAGCAGCAATAGTAGTAGTAGTGGTAGTAGTAGTAGTAGCAGCAGTAGTTGTAGTTGTAGTAGAAGTAGTAGCTATAGTAGTAGTAGTAGTAGGAGTAGTAGAAGTAGCCATCAGAGTAGTTATAGTAGTAGAAGTAGTAGCAGGAGTAGTAGTAGTAGTAGTAGTAGTAGTTGAAGTAGTAGTAGTGGCCATAGTAGTAGTAGTAGTAGCAAGAGTAGTTGTGGTATTAGTAGGAGAAGTGTTAGTAGATAAAATAGTAGCAGTAGTAGTATTATTTCTAGTAATAATAGTAGTTGTAGGAGAAGTAGTGGTAGTATTAGTAGTAGTTGGAGAAGAAGTGAAGTACTAGTAACAGTAGTAGTAGTAGAGCTAGTAGTAGACATTATGTTGTAGTAGTAGAAGTAGTTGTTATAGTAGTTGTAGTAGTATTAGTAGTAGTAGTAGTAGTGGTAGTAGTAGTAGTAGCAGTAGTAGTAGTTATGGTAGTCGTACGAGGAGTAGTAGTTGTAGTAATGGTTGTTGCTATAGCATCAGTAGCAGTAGTAGTACTTGTGGTAGTAGTGGTCGTAGCAGTAGTAGTAGTTGTAGTAGAGGTAGTAGCTATAGTAGCAGCAGAAGTAGTAGTAGCAGTAGTAGCAGTAGATGTTGTTGTTGTAGTAGTAGTAGTGTTAGGAGGCGGAGGAGTAGTAGTAGTAGGAGGTGAGGTTTTAGTAGTTGTAGTAGTAGGAGTAATAAGAGTTGTTGCTGCAATAGTAGTAGAAACGGTAAAAGCCATTGCTGTAGTAGTAGTTGTAGTAGTAGTAATATTTGTACTAGTATTAGTAGATGTTGTTGTAGTACTAGTAGTAGCAGCAGCAGTAGTAGTGGTAGTAGCTGTAGTAGTGGTAGCAGCAGTAGTTATAGTAGTCGGTGGAGGAGTGTAGTGGCAATAGTAGATATTATTGTAGTAGGTGTAAGTGTTGCAGTGTTAGTAGAAGCATCAGTAGCAGTAGTAGGAGTACAAGTAGTAGTTGTAGTAGTAGTACTAGAAATTGTAGTAGCGAAGTAGTAGTTGTAGTAGTGGTTTTTGTAGCAGTAGGAGTAGTAGCCGTAGCATAAGGAGTAGTAATAGCTGTGGTAGTAGTCGTAGTAGTAGTAGAAATAGTTGTAGTAGTAGCACTAGTAGTAGTGGTAGGATTTATTATTTTAGCAGCAGTAGTAGTAGTAATAATAGAGTAGTAGTAGTAGAAGTAATAGTAGTGGTAGTAGTAGCAGTAGCAATAGTAGCAATAGTTGTAGTGGTAGCAGTCGCAATAGTAGTACTTGTAGTACCCTTACTTGTAGTGGTAGTAGTAGTTGTAGCAGTAGTAGTCATAGTCATAAGAGTAGCAGCAGCAGTAATAGTTGTAGTTGTAGCAGAAGTAGTAGTAGTAATAGTAGTAATAATAGTATTAGTAGAAGTAGTAGTAGTAATTATAGTAGTACTAGTAAGAGCAACAGCAGCAATAGTAGCTGTACTAGTAGTATTAGTTGCAATAGTAATAGTAGTGGTTGTACTTGTAATAGTAGTAATAGCTGTAGGAGTAGGAGTAGGTGTTGTAGTAGTAGCGGTGGTGGTAGTAGTAGTAGTAGTAGTAGTAGTAGTGGCAGTAGTAATAGTAGTTGTTGTAGTAGTAGTAAGAGTAGTAAGAGTAATAGTAGTAAGAGTAGTAGTAGTAGTAGTAGTAGCAGCAGTTGTAGTAGTAGTAGTAAGAGTAGTAAGAGTAATAGTAGTAAGAGTAGTAGTAGTAGTAGTAGCAGCAGCAGTAGTAGTAGTAGTAGTAAGAGTAGTAATACGAGGAGTAGTAGTAATAGTAGTAGTAGTAGTAGTAGTAGTAGTAGTAGTAGTAGTAGTAGTAGTAGTAGTAGTAGGAGCAGCAGCAGCAGCAACAGCAGTAGTAGTAGTAGTGGTAGTGGTAGTAGAAGTAGTTGAGTGGTAGTAGTAGTAGTAGTAGTAGCGGTATTACTAGTTGTGGTAGGATAATTTGTAGTAATTATAATAGTAGTAGTAATAGTCGTAGTAGTAGGAGTTGTTGTAGTAGCAGTAGGAGTTGTGGTAGTAGTCGCAAGAGTAGTAGTGGTATTAGTAATAGTAATAGTAATAGTTGGAGTAGTAGTAGTTGAAGTAAGAGTAGTAGTAGTTGTACTGGTAGTTGTAGTCGCAATAGTATTAGTAGTGGTAATAGTTGTAGTTTAGGACTAGTAGTTATTCTAGTAGTAGTACTTGTAGTATTAGTGTAGTAGTAGCAGTAGTAGTAGTAATAGTAGTCATAGTAGTAGTAGCAGGAGCAGCAGTAGTAGTAGAAATAATCGTTGTAGTAGTAGTAGTCGTATTAGTAGTAATAATAGTAGTAGAAGTAGTAGTCATTGTAATTGGAGCTGTAGTTGTTGGTGTAGGGGTAGTAGTCGTAGTAATGAGAGTTGGAGTAGTTGTAGTAGCAGTTCTAGTAGTAGTGGTAGGAGTAGAAGTAGTGGTAGTAAGACTAGGAGTAGGAATAGTTGTAGTAGTAGTATTAGTAGTAGTAGTAGAAGGAGTAGTAGTAATAGTAGTTGTAGTTACAGTTGCACTAATAGCAGCAACAGTAGCAGTAGTTTTTGTATTAGTAGTGGTAGTAGTGGTTGTGATAAGAGTAGCAATAGTAGTTGCAATACCAGTAGCGGAAGGCATTACAGTAGTTGTAGGAGTTGCAGTAGCGGAAGGCATTATAGTAGTAGTAGTTGGAGCCATAGTAGTAGTAATAGTACTAGGAGGTGTAGCAGTAGTTGTTGTTGTAATTGTAGTATTTGTAATAGTAGTAGTAGTTCTTGCTATAGCAATAGTAGTAGTATAAGTTGAAGTAGTAGAAGTAGTAGTAATATTAGTACTAGTAGTTGTAATAGAAGTAGTGCGAGTTGGTGCAAGAGTAGTAGTAGCAGTAGTAGGAGTAGTAGTTGTAGGAGTAGTAGTTATAGGAGTAGTAGTAGCAGCAGTAATAGGAGTAGCAGAAATAGTAGTAGTCATAGCAGTAGTAGTAGTTGTAGTAATGGTAGTCGTTGTAGTAGAAATAGTAATCGTAGTGGTCGTTGTAGCAGGAGTAGCAACAGCTGTAGTCGTAGTAGTCGTAGCAGTAGTAGTAGTAGTAGTAATGGTAGTCGTTGTAGTAGAAATAGTAATAGTAGTAGGTGTTGTAGTAGGAGTAGCAGCAGCTGTAGTCGTAGAGGTAGTTGTAGTTGTAGTAGTATTAGTAATAGTAGTAGTAGTAGAAGTAGTAGAGTAGTAGTTGTAATAGTAGCCGTGACAGTGGTAGTAGAAGTTGTAGTAGTAGCAGCTGTAGTAGCAACAGTTGTAGTAGTAGTAGTATTCGTAGTAGTTGTAGCAGCAATAGCAATTGTAGTATTAGCAATAGCAGCAGCGACAATAGTATTAGTAGCTGTAGTAATAGAAGCAATAGTAGTGGTAGTAGTAATAAGACAAGTAGTACTAAGACTAGTAGTAGAAGTAGTCATATTAGCTTCAGTAGTAGGAGTAGCAGTAGAAGTAGCAGCAATAGCAGTAGTAGAAGTAGTAGCAGAAGTTCTAGTAGTAGCATCAGCAACAACAGGATTAGGAGTGTCTGTAGTAGGTGTAGGAGTAGTAGTAGTAGTAGAAAGAGCAAGAATAGGTGTAGAAGTAGTAATAATAGTAGCAGCAGTAGTAGAAGTGATAGTAGTAGCAGTAATAGGAGTATGAGTAGTGCCGGTAGTCGTAGTAGGAGTAGGAGTAGTAGTAGTCGTCGTAGTAGCAGTTGGAGTAGGATTAATAGTAGTAATTCTGCTGCCACTACTACTTCTACTGCTGCTACTACTACTAATGCTACTACTTCTATCACAACAACAACAACAACTACTGCTACTGCTACTAATACTACAAGTACTTTGATTGCTACTATTACTACTACTACTGCTGTTACTACTACTACTATTTCTACTACTACAACTACTATTGTTGCTGCTGCAGCCGCTGCTACTACTAGTACACTACAACTACGACTACTACTACAAGCACAGCCACTACTCCAATAACTACTACAATTACTACTAATGCTACTACTACTATTATTGCTATTACTATTACTCCTCCTCCTCCTACTACTACAACTTTTGCTGCTACTACTACTACCACCACTACAACTTCTACAACTATTATTGCTACTACTCCTCCTACTACTACTACAACTCCTCCAGCTGCTAATACTACTACTACTACTACTGCAACTACTCCTATTGCTACTACTACTACAACTCCTACTGCTT
>RXID01008774.1:0-11798 GCA_005019695.1 Trichopus zeylanicus subsp. travancoricus
TACTACTACTACACCAACTACTGGTACTTCTTATACTATTACTGCAACTACTTCTACTACTTTTGTTGATACTCATACTACTACTCCTACTTCTACTACTACTAAAGCTCCTACTACTACACCTACTCCTCCCACTAGTGCTTTACTACCACGACTACTACTACTGCTACAACTACTACTACTTCTACTTCTAGTACTACTACTACTACCACCACCACCACCACTACTACTACTACTATTGCGACTACTACTACTGCTACTACTATTTCTACTACTACTACAACTACTTCTACTCCTACTACTACTACTACTACTCCTCCTATTCCTACAACTGCTACTATCGCTATTGTTAGTCATACGACTACTCCTACTACTTGTACCACTACTAGTACTACTACTACTACTTCAACTATTATTACTACTACTGCTGCTACAACTACTACTCCTACAGCTACTACAATTGCCACAGCTACTACTACTACAACTACTATTGCGACTCCTGCTGCTAACGCTACTAGTATTACTACTAGTACTACTGCTATTGCTACTTCTACTACTACTAATAATACTACAACTACTCCTGTTGCTGCTACTGCTACAGCTGCTCCTACTCCTATCGCTACTCCTACTATGAAAACAACAATAACTACTGCTGCTGCTACTACTGCTGCGGTTACTAATACTACTAGTACAACAACAACCATTGCAACTATTACTATACTACTACTACTACAGCTACTACTCCAATTACTACTACTGCAACTACTCTTTCCACTGCTACTACTACTGCAACTACTCTTAACACTACTGCTACTACTGTATCTACTCTTACCACTACTACTACTAATATAGCTACTACTACTGCTACTACGACTACTATCACTACTACTACTCCTACAACTACTACTACTACCACTACTCCTACTACTACTATTTCGACTACTACTGCTGCTACTGCCTCAACTATTACTCTCCGTATTGGTACTACTATTGCACCTAGTATTACTACTACAAATACTACTCCTACTACTACTAAGACTACTACTCCTACAACAACAACAACTACAACAACTACTACTACTGCAACTGCTGCTAGTACTACTGCGACTGCTGCTCCTATAACTACTATAGCTACTACTAATGCTGTTACTATTGGTACTACTATAGCTATACTGCTACTGTTGCTGCTGCTACTACAACCACTCCTACTACTTGTTCTACTATTGCTACTACCACTACTACTGCTACTATTGCTAATACTACTACTATTACAACTGCTACTACTGCTACTACTATTGTTACTACTACTAATATTGCTGTTGCTACTACTACTATTGCAACTACTACTACTATTTCTTATACTACTTGCAATTACTACTAATGCCACTATAACTACTACTATGGCTACTACTTTGGCTCTTGCTACTAATGCTGCTGCCACTACAGCTTCTCCTACTAATAATGCAACTACTGCAACTACTACTAGTCCTTATGCTAGTACAACTGTGGCTGCTACTACTACTATTGTTGCTGCTGCTACTACTACAACCATTGCTACTGCTATCGCTACTACTGATCCTGCTAATGCTACTAATGCTACTGCTATTGCTACTACTGATACTGCTAATGCTACTAATGCTACTGCCACTACTACTACTCCTACTACTGCTGTTGCTGCTGCTGCTACTGCAGCTATGGTTACTACTACAATAACTACTACTGTTGCTTCTACTACTTCTACTACTGCTACCACTACTACTACTACTCACTCCTGCTAATCCTACTGCTACTACTACTCATAATACTAGTACTGTTACTGCTGCTACTACTTTTACTACTACTACTACAACTACTACTACTGTTGCCCCTACAACTACAACTTCTATAACTACTATTACTGCTACAACTACAGCTACTACAATAGTTGCTACTACTACTACTTCATCCACTACTATTACTACAACAACAATTACTACTACTATTACTCATGGGATGACTACTGCTACTATAGCTGCTATTACTACTACTACTGCTACTGTTATTACTTCAACTATTGCTGCTACTACTACAACTACTACTACTACTACTACTACTGCTGCTTTTACTCCTACTACTACAACAACTACTATTGCTGCTTCTATTACTCAAAACAACAACTACTACAACTCCTACTACTACTACTTCTACTACTATAACTACTACTACTGCTACTACTACTTATTACCACTACTATTGCTACTACTACTCAGGCTAATACTACTGCTTCTACTACTACTGCTACTACTACTAGTATAAATACTACTACTACTACTACTACTACTCCTACTTCTACTACAACTGTTGCTACAACAACAACTACTACTACCACTATTGCTACTACTAGTACTAATACTACTACAACTTCTACTACTGCTACTGCTATGACTACAAATATTACTACTACAACTACTAATACTACTGCTACTACCACTTCTAATACTACTATTACAACAACTATTACTCCTACTACTACCACTTTGGCTACTACTAGTACTAATACTACTATAACTACTACTACTGCTATCAGTACTACTACTCTGCTACTACTACTGTTACTTCTACTATAACTTCTACTACAAATATTACTATCGCTATGACTATTACTGCTACTACTAATTCTACTATAACTTCTACTTCTACTACTACTACTTCTTCATCATCTTCTTCTTCTTCTATTATAACTTCTGCAGCTACTATTACTACCATTGCTACTACAACTACTGCTGCTACTACTACTACTATTGCTACAACGATAACAACAACTACTATTACTAGCACAAATGCTACTACTGCTTCTGCTACTACTACTACTACTACTACTACTACTACTACTACCACTACTACTAATACTACAACTACTAACTACTACCTACTACTACTACTACTACTAGTACTACTATTACTAACTGCAACTACTACTACTGCTACTCCAAAGCTACTAACTACTATAACTACCACTACTACGACTACTTCGAGTCCTACTAATTGCTACTAATACTACGACTCCTACCACCGGCGATGTACCGGTTCTACACCTACAACCTAGTTCTAACTACTACTACGAAGGGTACATTACCAATGCTATATAGTACTACTACTCTACGATTACTAACTACTACTGCCACTACCACTGCAGCTACTACTACTGCTACTACTACAACAACTAATACTACAACGACTACTTCATCTCTGAGTACTACTATAACAACTACTGTTGCTACTGTTACTACAGCTGCTGCTAATTCTACTACTACTTACCCGACTACTACTACTAGTACTACTATTGTTGTTGCTGCTGCTACTACTGCTATGATCGCTACTACTGCTACTACTATTATGACGGGTGCTACTAGCCTTGCTGCCACTTTTGTTATTGCTATTAATACTACTAGTCCTGCTACTACTACTTCTAATACTATAACAACTACTACTCCTACAACTACTACTATTACTACTACTACTATTACTATTCCTGCTATGACTACTTTTACTACTATTGTAACTACTTCTGCTGATGCTGTTGCTGCTACTACCACTACTACAATTGCAACGACAACTACAACTACTGCTACTACTACTAATATAACTACTACTGCTCCTAATACAACTATAACTAATACTACTACAACAAGTGCTGCTGCTACTACTACTACCACTACTGCTCCTACGACTATAACTATTGCTACTATTTCCTCTATCCTATGCCTACTATTACAACAACTACCTTGCCACTACTACTACAAATACTATTATTTTTACTAATGATACTCCTACTACTACTACTTCTGTGACCACTTCTACTACTAGAACAACAACTGCTACTCCAACTACTACTGCTACTACTCCTTCTACTACTGGTACTACTCCAACTACGATTGCTACTACTACTACTACTAATACTACTCCAACTCTACAACTACATCTACTACTACTACAACTACTACAACTACTATTATTACTACTACCGCTACTACTACTACTACTCCAACTGCAACTACTACTACAACCACTACTGCTACTACTGATACTCCCACAACTACTTCTACTACAACCACTTATATTTCTACCGCTGCTACTCCTACTCCTACTACGGCTACTACTTCTCCTACTATTACTGCCACTCCTACATCTATTAGTGCCACAACTGCTTTGACTACTTCTTCTACTACTGCTACTACTACGACTACTACTGCTACTATTACTAATACTACTATTATTACTATACTACTACTACTACTACTACGACTACTACTGCTACTATTACTAATACTACTATTATTACTATACTACTACTACTACTACTACGACCACCACCACCACCACTACTACTACGACTACTATTGCTACGACTACTATGACTACTATTTCTACTACTACAACTCCTACAACCACTTCCCTTCTACTACTACTTCTACTATAACTATTGCTACTTCAACGACTACTACTACGGCTTCTACTACTACTACAACTACTATTGCTACTACGAATACTACTGCTGCTACTGCTCCTACCAAAATAAATACAGCTACTATTTCCTCTAGTCCTACACCTATTATTACAAATACTACTCCTTCTACTACTACTAAAACTACTATTATTTTTACTAATGATACTCCTATTAATACCGCCACTGCTACCACTTTTACTACTGCAACTGCTACACCTACTAATACTGCTACTGCTCCTTCTACAACTACTAAAACTACTATTATTTTTACTAATGATACTCCTATTAATACCGCCACTGCTACCACTTTTACTACTGCAACTGCTACACCTACTAATACTGCTACTGCTCCTTCTACAACTGCTACTACTACTACTATTTCTACTAATGATATTCCAACAACTACTGCTGCTGCTACTATTACTACTACTATTGTTGCTACTATTACTGTTACTACCGCTACTACTACATCAACTACTACTCCAACTACTGCCACTCCTACAACTACTACTGCTACTACTGATACTCCTGCTATTACTGCTACTACAACTATTTATACTTCTACTGTTACTACTGCTACTCCAACTACAGCTCCTATAATTACTACTTCTCCAACTTCTACTAGTGCTACAATAGCTTCAATTGCTTCTACTACTACTACTACTACTACTACTACTACTCCTGCTACTGCTTCTACTAATAGTACTAATACTGTGCCTACTACTATTGCTATTACCTCTTCTGCTACTACTATTGATACTACTACTGCTGCTACTACTTCAACTACTACTATGGCTGCTACCACTTCCACTACTACTACTACGACAACTGTTACAACAACTACTACAACAACTACTACTACTTCTGCTACTTCTACTACTTCTGCTACTACTACAACTACTAATACTATTACTACTACTATTACTACTACTATGGCTACTACTGCTACTACTACTATGACTAATATTTCTACTACTACTACAACTACTACTACTTCTCCTACTACTACTACTTCTATTACAACTAATGCTTCTGCTATAGCTATCGCTACTGCTGCTACTGCTACGACTACTACTGTTGTTGCTACTTCTGCTACTATTGCTACTACTACTACAACTACTGCTACTTTTGCTAGTACTGCTACCTCTACTTCTATTACTTTTATTACTATTGCTACTACTTATACTACTACTTCTCCTATTCCTACTACTACAGCACTTGCCACTACTACTACTTCACTACTACAACCAAAGCTGCAACTACTAATACTCTTACTACTAATGCTACTTCTACTTCTTCTACTACAACTGCGGCTATTTTTATTGCGATTATAACTACAACCACTACTACTACTACTACCACCACCACCACTGCTACTACTTCTACAGCAACAACAGCTGCTTCTACTACTACTACTACTACTTATGCTACTACAACAACGACAACTGCGACTTCTACTACTACTACTACTACTTCTACAACTACTAGTGCTACAGCTTCAAATGCAACATCTCCTTTTACAACTTCTGCTACTACTATTGCTACTATTGCTACCACTACTACTGTTGCTAGAATTACTGCTGCTACTAATACTACGACTAATACCACTTCTACTACTACTACTACTACTCATACTTTTACTACCATAACTTTTGCTTCTATTGCAACTACTACTACTACTACCACTACTACTACTACTATTACTACTACTACTGCTACCACTACAACTACTATTGCCACTACTACTACTCCTACAACAACAACAACTACTACGACTACTAGAATTTCTATTACTACTACTACTATTTTTGCTACTACAAATACTACAACTATGACTTCTATTCCCACTACTACTACAACTAGCACTACTTCTATTGCTAATACTACTTCTACAACTACTTCTGCTACTGCTTCAAATACAACTTCTACTTTTACTACTTCGACTACTACTATTGCTACTACTACTACTACTACTACTACTACTTCTTGTAAGACTATTCCTATGAATACCGCGACTACTATGACTACTATAGCTACTACTACTATTGCTATTGATACTACTACTACCTCTCCTACTACTACTACTTCTACTACTACTACTACAATAAATACTACAACTACTACTGCAACTCCTACTACGCCTACTACTACTTCTGCAACCACAACTACAACTACTATCGCTACTACTACAACCACTGCTACTACTACTACGACCATTGCTACTTCTACTTCTCCTACTTCATCTACTACTACTAATACTACTACCACTACTGCTACTACCACTATTGTTGCTACTTCTATGACTGTAACTACTACAATTACTTTTACTACTGCTACTCCTACTACTACTGCTCCTACTATGACTACTACTACTACTACTGCTACTACTACTGCTGCTGCTACTACTACTACTACTACTACTACTATTATAAATACTACTACTACTACTACTACTGCAGCAATCGTTACTACTGCTACTACTATGGCTGCTACTACAACTACTTCTACCACTACTACTGCTGCTATATTACTGTGACTATCGCTACTACTACAACTACTGCAACTTGTGCTAGAACTAGCACTTCTACAATAACTGCATCTACTACTACTTCTACTTCTACTACTTCTACTACTTCTATGACTATTTCTCCTACTACTACCACTGCTACCACTATTGTTCCTACCATTGATGCTACTAGTACTGCTACTGTTACTGTTACTGATACTACGGCTACTACTACGACTACTACTACTACTATAGTTGCCACTATTACTACTTTTGCTACAACTAGTACTTCTCCTCCTACTACTACTTTTACTACTACTACTATTGCAGCTACTGCTACCACCACTACTACTACTACTACTACTACTACTACTACTACTATTACTACTACTACTATTACTACAACAACAACAACAACTACTGCTACTACTACTACTAATAATAATCCTACTACTACTACTATTACTACTATTAGTACTAGCACAACAACAACAACAACAACTACTACTACTACTACTACTACTACTGCTACTACTTACGTCTACTGCTACTGACGACTCTACTACTACTACTACTCACTGCTGCTACTACTACTACGAACTACTACTACTACTACTACTACCACCACTATTATTATTACTACTAATTCTCCTATTACTACTACTTCTGCAACTACAACTACCGCTAATGGTACTACTACAGCCACTACTACTGCTATGACTATTATCACTGTGGCTATGGATACTACTACCACTACTACTGCTGCTGCTATATCTACTACAACTACTATCTCTACTACTACTTCAACTATTATTACTGCTTCTACTACTACTTTTGCTACTACAACCACTGCTACTACTAGTACTGTAGCTACTAATACTACTGCTGCGACTACTACCACTATTACTACTATAACTACTACTAGTACTGCAACTGCCACTACTAGTACAATAATAACCACAAATAGTACTACTACTGCAACTAGTATTACTATTATTGCCACTACTGCCACTACTACTGCTATGGCAACTGCTATGGTAATACTTCTCTTGTAGTTGCTAATACTACTACTATAATTGTTGCTACTACTACTACGACTACTACTATTACTACTAATACTACTACTGCTAAAACTACAACAACAACAATAACAACTACCACTACTACTACTACTTCTCCAACCATAACTATTGATGCTACTTCTGCTACTGCTACAACTATTGCTAGTGCTACTACCACTATTATTAATACTTCCTCTACAACTGCTCCTGCTACTACTACTATCATTGTTGTTGCTACTGCTTCTACTACAACTACTACAAGTACTATTGCTACTACTTCTGCTACAATTGCTACTGCAATTACTACTACTACTATTGTTGTTGATGCTGCTACTATAACTACTACTGCTATTACTACTAATGCTACTACTACTGCTACTGCTGCTACTACTATTGTTGCTACTGCAACTACTACAGCTACTACTACTGCTTCTACTATAACTACAACTCATACTACTACTACTACTTTTGCTAGTACTACTACTGCTACTACTACTGCTACTACTACAATAACAACAACTACTACTGCTTATACTTCTACTATTATTGCAATTGCTGCTATTGCTACACCTACTATTACTATAACAACTACTAATACTACTAGTCATATTACTATTACTATTGCTACAACTACTTTTGCTACTATTACTACTACTATTACTGCTGCAGTTACTACTCCTACTACTATTATTAATACTGCTACTACTACTATTATTGCTACTACCAACGCTGCTATTACCACTATTACCACTATTGCTACCACTACAACAACAACAACTACTACTGCTACTCCTATTACTACTACAGCTACCGCTTCTCCTACTACTACTTCTAGTGATACTACTACCACCACTAATGCTACTGCTTCTGCTGGTGGAGCAACTGCTACTAATACAACTGTTGTGGCTACTACTACTGATGCTCCTACTACTTCTTCTCCCACTTTTGCTACTCCTTCTTTCGCTACTATTACAACTACAATTGCTACAACTACTACTACTATTGCTACTATTAGTACTACTGCTACTGCTACTACTGTTGCTTGTACTACTATAGCTGCTACTGCTATAGTTGCTATTGTTGCTACTACTACTATAACTACTACTACTACCATTACTACTTCTACTATTACTTAGCTATGGCTACAGCTATTACTGTGGCTGTTACTACTACTACTACTACTACTACTACTACTACTACTACTAGTACTACTGCTGCTAGTACCACTAACACTAGTGCTATACTACTGTTATTGTTGGTACTACTGCTATTACTACTGTTGCTGATGCTACAATAGCTACAACAAATACTACAACTCCAACTATAGCTACTACTACTACTACTGCTACAACAACAACTACTACTACTATTGCTGCTACTACTATTACTACTACTACTGCTGCTGCTGCTGCTGCTGCTGCTGCTGCTGCTGCTGCTACTGCTGCTGCTACTACTAATACTAGTACTAGTACTACTACTACTACTACTACTACTACTATTTCTGCTGCTATTGCTACAACAACTACTCTTACAACTTCTCCTACCAATGCTACTATTGCTACTTTTATTACAACAATAATAACTATTACTTCTTTAATTACTAGTACTATAAGTACTACTGCTACTACTTCAACTATTACTATATTGCTACAACTACTACAACTTCTAGTACTACTACTATTACCCTTGCTAGTACTACTTACACTACTACCACTACTACTACTACTACTACTAGTAGTAGTACTAGTAGTAGCAACAACAGCAACAGCAGTAGCAGCAGCAGTAGTAGTCACAGCAGCAGCAGCAGTAGTAGTAGTACGAGTAGTTGTAGTAGTGCTTGTAGTTGTAGGAGTATTAGTGGTGGTGGTGGTGGTGGTGGTAGTAGTAGTAGTAGTAGTAGTAGTAGTAGTAGTAGCAGTAGCAATAATAGTAGTAGTAGTTGCAGTACGAGTAGTTGTAGTAGTGGTACTAGTTGTAGGAGTAGTAATGGTGGTGGTGGTGGTGGTGGTTGTAGTAGTAGTAGTAGTAGTAGTATTAGTAGTAGAAGTAGTAGTAGTACTAGTAGTAGTATTAGGGGTACTAGTCATAATAGTAATGTTAGTAGGAGTAGTCATAGTAGTAGTAGTTGCAGCCGTAGCAATCACAATAGTAGTAGTAGTAGTCGTAGCGGTAGTGATTGTGGTAGCTGTAGTAGTTGAAGTAGTAGTTGTAGTGTGTGAAGTAATAGTAGTAGTAGCAGTAGCGGTTGTCGGAGTAGTAGTAGTAGTAGTGGTAGTAGTAGTATTAGTTGTGGTAATAGTAGTAGTAGTAGTAGTAGTAGTAGTAGTAGTAGTAGTTGTCATAGTAGAACATTAGTAGTAGTTATAGTAGTAGTAGTAGAATATTAGTAGTAACAGCAATAGTAGGAGCAGGAGCAGTATTAGTAGTAGTAGTACTAGTAATAGTTGTAGTAGTAATAGTTGTATTAGGTGTAGCACTAATAGTAACAATGGTAGCAGTAGCAGCAGTAGTAGTATTAGAAGTAGCAGCAGCGAAAGCAATAGTAGTTGTTGCTGTAGCCACAACACCAGTAGAACTAACAGCACTATTTGTTGCAGTAGTAGTAGCAAAAGTAGCCGAAGTAGCTGTATTAGAAGTCTTAGCTGTTGGAGCCATTGTAGTAGTAGTATTAGTACTAGAAATAGTAGCAGTAGTCGTAGTAGCAGTAATTGTTATAGTGGCAGTAGTTGTTATTGCAGCAGTAGCATTAGTTGTAGTAGCAGAAGTTGTGGCAGCAATAGTAGAAATAGTAGTAGTTGTAGTAGTAGTAGACGTAGTACTAGTAGCATTAGCGTGGTAGTAGTTGTAGTAGTAGTAGATGTAATCATCGTAGATCTAGTAGTAGTAGTAGCAGTAGCAGTTGTAGTAGTAGTAGTAGTAGTAGTAGTACTGGTCGTAGTGGAAGTTGTTGTAGTAGTATTCGTAGTTGTAGTAGCTATAGCAGTTGTAGTAGTAGTAGTAGTATTAGTAGGTGTAGCAGCTGCTCTATTAGTAGTAGCAGTTCTAGCAATAATAGTAGCTGGAGTAGTAGTAGGAGTAATAGTGGTAGTAGCACTAGCAATTGTAGTAACAGCAAAAGCTATTGTATTAGTAGTGTTTGTAGTTGCAGTAGTAGTAGTAGTAGTAGCTGGAGTAGTAATAGTAGTAGTAAAAGGAGTAGCAATAGAAGTAGTAGTAGTGGCAACAGCAGTCCCAATAGTAGTAGTTGTAGTAGCTGTGCTAGTGGTAGAAGTAGTTATTAAAGTAGCAATTGTTGTAGTGGTAGTAGTGGTAGTAGTTGTAGTAGCAGCAGCAGCAGCACCAGTAGTAGTAGTAGTAGTAGTAGTCTTAGGAGTACTAGTACTAGTAGTAATGTTAGTAGCAGTAGTAGTAGCAGTAGTTGTACTAGTAGTTGTAGTAGTTGTTGTTGTAGCTACAATAATAACAATAGTAGTAGTAGTAGTAGTAGCAGTAGTGATTGTAGTAGCTGTAGTAGTTGAAATAGTAGTTGTAGTATGTGAAGTAATAGTAGTGGTAGTAGTAGCAGTCATCAGAGTAGTAGTACTAGTTGTCGGAGTAGGAGTAGTAGTAGTAGTAGTAGCAGTAGCAGTAGTAGCAGCAGCAGTAGTAGCAGTAGCAGTAGTAGCAGCAGCAGTAGCAGCAGCAGCAGTAGCAGTAGTAGTAGTTGTGGTAGTAGGCTAGTAGTTGTAGTAGTAGTAGTAGTAGT
>RXID01008782.1:0-36310 GCA_005019695.1 Trichopus zeylanicus subsp. travancoricus
GTAGTAGTAGTAGTAGTAGTAGTAGTAGTAGTAGTAGTAGTAGTAGTAGTAGTAGTAATGACAGTAGTAATAGTAGTATTAGTAGCACTGGTAGTAGCAGTTGTTGTAGTAGCAACAACCGCAGCAGTACCAGCAGCAGTAGTAGAAGTAACGGAAGTAGTTTCAATAGTAGTAGGAGTAGTAGTAGTTGGAGTAGTAGTAGTAGTAGCAGTTGTAGTGGTAATAATAGTTGTAGTAGGAGCATTAGTTGTTGCAGTAGTAGTGGTAGTACGATGGTTAGGAGTAGTAGTTGTTGTAGTAGTAGTCGTAGATGCAGGAGTCCTGGTACTAGTAGTAGCAACATCATCAGGAATAGCAATAGTAGTAGCAATAGTAGTAGCAATCGCAATAGTAGTGGTAGTGGTAGTACCAGCAGCAATAGGAGAAGTAGTAGTAATAGTACTAGTAGTATCAGTTATTGTAGTACTAGTAGTATTAATAGTAGCAGTAGTAGTAGTAGTTTGAGAAGTAGCAGCGGCAATAGTACTCACAGCAGCAGCAACAGTTGCAGCGGTAGCAGCAACAGTAGTAGCAACAGTAGCGATGGCGAAGGCAACAATAGTTGTAGTAGTAGCGGTGGTAGTAGTCGTACTACAAATGTAGTTGTTGCAGCAGTAGTAGAAGCAATATTAGTTGCGGTACTTGCAGCAGCAGTAGTATTAGTAGTAGTAGTAGAAGCAACTAAAGTAGCAGTAGTTATTGTAGCAGTAGTAGTAGAAGCAGTAGTAGTGGAAGTAGCAATAGCAGTTGTAGTAGTATTAGTGGTAGCAGCAACAGCTGCAACAACAATATCAAGAGTAGTTTTAGTACTAGTAGTAGTAGTAGTAGTAGTAGTAGTAGCAGTAGTAGTAGTAGTGGCAACTGAAGCAGTAGTTGTAGCCATAGTAGCAGCAGTTGTAGCTCTAGTAGTAATAGTAGAGTATTAGAAGTTTGAGTAGTAGCGATAGTAGCAGCGGTAGTAGTAATAGTAGTAGTAATAGTAGTAGCAGCAGTAGTAGTATTAGCGGTAGTGGTAGTAGCGGTAGTAGCAGTCACAGTAGTTGTAATTATTGTGGTAGCCATAGCAAAGGTAGTTGCTGTAGTAGTAGTAGTAGAAGTAGTAGCAGTAGTTCTAGCAATAGTACTAGTAGTAGTTGTTGTAGCCACTGTAGTAGTAGTAGTAGTAGTAGTAGTAGTAGTAGTAGTAGTAGTAATAGCAGTAGGAGGAGGAGGAGGAGGAGGAGGAGGAGGAGGAGGAGGAGTAGTAGTAGTAGTAGTATTAGGAGGAGTAGTAGTAGCAGCAGCAGCAGTAGTAGTAGTAGTAGTAGTAACAGCAGCAGCAGTAGTAGTAGCAATACTAGTAGTAGCAGAAGTAGTAGTTGTTGTAGTAGTAGTAGTAATAGTGTTATTAGTTGTAATAGTAGTACTTGTAGTTGTAATAATAGTACCAGACACTATTGCAAAACTAGAACTTGTAGTCGCAAAGGTAGTAGCAAAAGTCGCAGTAGTAGGAGTAGAAATTTTAGCCGCAATAGCAGTAGTAGTAGCAGTTGTAAGAGAATCAGTAGTAGGTGTAGTGGTAGTACTATTAGCAGTTTTAAGAGAAGCAGTCGTAGGTTTAGGGGTAGCAATAGTACTAGTCGTAGTAGTAGCAGCAGTAGCACAAGTAGTTGTAGTAGTAGCAATAGTGGTAGTAGTAGTTGTAGTAGTAATATCTATTATAATGGTAGTAGTAGTAGTAGTAATAGTACTAGATGTTGTTTTTGTAGTAGTTGTAGTAGTAATGCTGGAGGTTGTAGTAGTAGTAGGATTAGTAGTAGTAGCAGTAGCAATAGTAATAATAGTAGTAGTAGTTGTTGTCCTATTAGTAGTAGTAATTGTTATAGTGGTAGTAGCAGTAGCAGTAGTAGTAGATGTAGTAGTAGTCCTAGTAGTAGTAGTGGTAGTAGTAGTCCTAGTAGTAGTAGTAGAAATAATAGTGGTAGTAGTAGTAGTAGTTGTTGTTGTTGTAATAGGAGTCATAGTACGAGTAGTATTAGTGTTAGTATTAGTGGTTGTAGCAGTCGCAACAGCAATAGCAACAACTGTAGTATTAGTAATAGGAGTAGTTGTTGTTGTAGTAATAGTAGTAGTAATAGTAGTAATAGTAGTTGTAGTTGTAGTAGAAGTAGTAGTGGTGGTGGTGGTAGTAGTAAAAGTAGTAGCAGTAGTAGTGGTAGTAATCGTACTAGTAGCAGTAGGAGTAGTTGCATGAGTAGTAGTTGTGGTAGTAGTAGTAGGAGTAGTAGTCATAATTATAGGAGAATTAGGACTAGTAGAAGTAGTAGTAGTAGCAGCAGCAATAGTAGTTGTAGTAGTAGCAGTAGTCGTTGTAGTAGTTATTATTGTAGTTATAGTTAGAGTATTAGCAGCAGTAGTTGTAGTAGTATTACAATTAATAGAAGAGGCAGTAGTAGCAGCAGTGGTAGTAGTAGTTGGAGAAGTTGTAACAGTAATAGTAACAGTAACTACAATGGTAGTAATAGTAGATGTAGTAGAAATTGTAGCAGAAGTAGCAGAAGTAGCAGAAGTAGCAGTGGTAGTATGAGAAGTAGTAGTAGGACGAGTAGTAGCAGTAGCTGTAGTAGTTATAGTAGTAGTAGTTGTTGTGGTAGCAGTAATAGTAATTGTAGAAGTAGTAGTGGTGGTCGTAGAAGTTGTACCAGTTGTAGTAGCAATAGAGATAGCAATTGTGGTAGTAGTAGTGGTGGTAGCGACAATTGTGACAGCAGTAATAGTATAGTAGTAGGTTTTGTTGTAGTAACAGCAGTGGTAGCAGGTGTAGCAGTAGCCGTAGTTGTAGTTGTAGAAGTAGTAGTAGTAGGAGTAATAGTAGTAGTAATAGTAATAGTAGCAAGTGTAGTAACAGTAGTAGTAACAATAGTATTAATAGTAGTAGTAATAGTAGCAGTGGTAGTAATAGTAGTAACAGTAGTAATAGTAGCAATAAAAGCATTAGTAATAATAGTAGTAGTACTAGTAGCAGCAGTAGTACTAGTAGTAGTAGTAATTGTAGTGGTAGTAGTAGCAGTAGTACTAGAAGTAATAGTAGTAGTAGTAGTTGTTGTTGTTGTAGTAGTAATTGCAGAAGTAGTAGTTTTAGTAATAGTAGTCATAGTTGTTGTACAATAATAGTAGTAGTAGTTACAGCAGTAGTAGTAGTAGTAGCAGCAGCAGTAGTAATAGTAGTTAAACTAGCTGAAGTAGTAGGAGCCATAGTGGTAGTAGAAGTAGTAGTAGTAATAGTAGTTGTAGTAGCAATAGTAATAGCGGTAGTAGCGGCAATAGAATTAGTAGTAGTAGTTGCTATAGCAACAGTTGTAGCAAGAGTTGTAGTAGTAGCAGTAGTAGTTATAGTAGCACTACACGCAACACTTGTAGTAGTAGCAATAGCTGCTATTGTAGTAGTAGTAGTTGTTATTGTTGTAGTAGTAGTCGTCGGAGTAGTAGTAGTATTAGTAGTAGCAGTAGTAGTAGTAATTGTAGTAGTCATAGTGGTAGTAGTAGTAATAGTTGTAGGAGTAGCAACAGTAGTAGTAGTTGCAATCATAGTAGTAGCAGTCATTATAGTAGCAACAGTAGTTAAGTAGTAGTAGTAGAAGTAGTAGTAGCCATAGGAGGAGGAGTAGTAGTAGTAGCAAGAGTTGCGGTAGTAGATGTAGTTGTAGTAGTAGCAGTATTAGTAGTAATCGAAGTAGTAGTGGCAGTAGTAGTAGTTTTAGTAGTAGTAGAAGTAGTAGTAGGAGTAGCAGTTGTTATAGTAGCAGTAGTAATAGAAGCAGCAACAGTAGCACCAATAGTAGAAGTAGTAGTAATAGTAGAAGCAGTAGTAGGAGTAGTAGTCGTAATAGTAGTAGATGCTGTAGTTGTAGTTGTTGTAGTAGTAGTATTAGCTGAAGTTGTAGTGGGAATAGCAGTTGTAGTTGCAGGAGCAGGAGTAGTAGAAGTAGTAGTAGTAGTAGTAGTAGTAGTAGTTATAGTAGTAGTAGCAGTAGCAGCAGCAGTAGTAGTAGCAGCAGCAGTAGGAGTACTAGTGGTAGTTGTTGATATTGAAGTAGTAATAGGAGTAGTTGTAGTAGTGTTAGTAGCATTAGTACAAGTAGTTGCTGCAGTAGTAATAGTAGTAGTAGTAGTAATAGTAGTACTAATAGTAGTAGTAGCTGTAGCAGTTGTTGTAGTAGTGGTACTAATAGTAACAGCAGTAGGAGAAGCAGTAACATTCGTAATAAAAGTAGCGGTAGTAGAAGTGGTAGTTGCAATAGTAGCTGCAGTAGCCATCATAGCTACTAGAGCAGAAGGAGTAGATGTAGTAGTAGTAGCGGCAATAGTAGTGGCATTTGTAGCAGTCTTATCATTCGTAGTAGCGCCAGTACTAGTGCTTCTGGTACTGCTACTAGTACTCCTATTACCACAAGTACTATTGCTACTACGACAACTACTACTGCTACTACTCCAACTAGTACTACTTCCACTCTTACTGTGACTACTGCTACTACTTTTGTTGCTTCTAATACAATAAGTACTTCTACTACTACAACTATTTCTCCTAATACTACTTCTACAGCTACACTTACTGCTCCTACTTCTTCTATTACTACGACTACTCCTACTGCTACTACTACTGCTACTTCTACTCTACCATGTCTACTTCTAGTATTGCTAATAGTACTACTACCACTACGACTACTACTACTAAAACAAGAACAACAACTACTACTATTACAACTACTGCTATTGCTATTGCTACTACTACTACTACTTCTATTGCTACTACTGTTGATAATGCTAGTGCAACTACTGGTACTACTAATACTTCTACAACAACAACAATGATAACAACTTCTACTACTTGTACTTCTTCTCTATTGCTGCTACTTCTACTACTACTACTACTCCTACACTACTGCTTCTTCTACTACTACTTCTGCAACTACTATTACTGCTACTACTACTACTACTCTTGTTGCTACTACAACTACTACTACTACTACAACTACTACTTCTACTTTTGCTACTACTGGTAGCACTACTACTCGTACAACAACTTCTACTGCTACAGTTACTACAACTTCTACTGCTGCTACTACTACTAATACTACTACTACTAGCACTACTTTCACTACTACTGCTGCGACTACGATTGCTACTACTATTATTGTTTCTACTACTAGTACTAGTACTACTACAAGTACAACTACTCGTACAATGGCTACTACTTCTTCTACTCTTGTTGCTACTACTACTACTAGTATTACTACTACTACAACTACTACTACTACTGCTGCTACTATTACTACTATTGCAATTGCTACTACTACCACTAATATTATTCCTACTACTTCTACTACTGCTACTACAGCTACTACGACTAATACCACTACTACAACTATAGCTATTGTTGTTGCTGCTACTGCTGCTGCTACTACTACTTCTGCTACTCCTATTGCTCCTACAACTACTACTACTGTACTACTACTATTACAACTACTACTACAACTATTATTACTACTACTTCTACAACAACATCTATAGCTACGACTACTACTGCCACTAGTATTGCTACTGCTACTACTGCTGCAACTATTATTACTACTACTACTACGACTGCTACTACTTCTATTGCTACAACAACTACTACTCCTATTGCTAAACCTACTCCTACTACTTCTACTACTGCTACAATTACTATTTCAACTACTACTGCTACCATGATTGCTACTACTACTACTACTACCACAACAACAACAACTACTACTATTACTACTTCTGATACAACTACAAGTACTACCAACACTACTACTACTACAGCTGCTACTACTAATACTACTACAGCTGCTACTACTAATACTACAACAACTACTACTACCATAACTACTAATACTACAACAACAACGATAGCTACTACCACTAGTACAATAGCTACCACTGCTACTACGGTTACTACTACTACTACTACTACTACTATTATCACTTATACTACTCCAACAACTACGACTATTATTACTACTAACACTACCAGTACTACTACTACTACTACTACCACCACCACTACTATTGCTATTATAAATACTCCTACCAGGACTACTACTACTACTACGTCCATTACTGCAACAATTTCTACTGCTACTACAAGTCCTGTTACTGCTAAACTACTGGTAATACTTCTACCACTACTACTACTATTGCAATTGCTACTGCTACTACTAGTCATGTTACAACCACAACTACAGGTACTACTTCTACCACTACATCTGCTGCTACTTTTTTTACTACAACATCTAATACTACTAGTTTCGCTCTGACTACTACAAGTACTACTGCAACTGTGATAGCTACTACTATTACTACTAGTGCTACATCAACTAGTACTACTTACGCTACTACTACTAGTAGAATAGCTAGTACTGCTTGTATAACTACTACTATTGCTACTATTATTGCATCAACTACTACTATTGCTGCTATTGCACTTGCTACTGCTGCTACTAACAGTGCTACTACTACTACTGAGACTTCCGCTATTGTTATAACTATGGCTGCTGCTGCTACTGCTACTACTACTACAATTACTAGTACGCCAAGTACTCCTACCGCTACTACTACTACTTCTACTACTACTACAACAACTACAACTACTAGCACTACTACAATGACTACTGCCACTACCACCACTTCTAATACTACAACAGCTACTGCTGCTACTACTACTACTACTACTATTTATGTTGCTACTATAGCTGCTACTCCTACCACATCTACTACTAATACTACTGCTTTCACAACTATTACTACAACTTGCTACTACTACTACTACTACTACTACTACTACTACTAGTACTACTGCTCCTCTTCCTCCTCCTGCTACTACTACCACTTCTACTACTCGTACTACCACATTTGCTACTATTAATACTATTACTACTACTACCACCACCACCACCACCACTACTACTACTACTACTACTACTACTACTACTACTGCAACTACTTCTGCAACTACTTTCTCTACTACCACGAAAACTTCTACTTCTAATCCTTCTCCCATTACTACTAATACTTCTGCTCCTACAATTACTACTACTGCTACTGCTACTGTTGCTGTTGCTGCTGCTGCTGTTACTACTACTGCTACTACTACTACTATTATGACTACAACAATAACAACAACTACAACTACTACTGCTACTACTACTATGATTACTACTACTGGTGCTGCTAATACCTCTACTACCGCTACTACTACTAGTGCTACTAATATTGTCGGTACTACTACTACTACAACAATAGCTACTGCTACTACTACTACTACTACTACTTCTACAACTATGACTACTACTGCTTTTAAGGCTACCGCTACTACTGCTATCACTGCTACTAATGCTACTACTACTATAGGTACTACTATTACCACCACCACCACCACCACCACCACCACTACTACTACTACCACCATTATTACTAATACTGCTGCTACTATTACTACACTACTACTACAACTACTATTATTAGCACAACTGCTACTCCAACAACCACTAGTTTTACCACTGCTAATACAACAACAACTGCTACTACTATTACCATAACTACTACTACCATGACTACTACTACTATGACTATTACTGCTGCTACTATTACTCCTATTACTACTACTGCTGCTGCTATTGCTACTACCGGTACTACTACTGATACTCTTACTACTTCTGCTATGACTACTACTATTACTTCTGCAACTAAAATAGCTGCTACTGTTACCGCTATTACTGCTCCTACAAGTACTACTGCTTACACTGCAACCAATACAGCCACTTCGGTTGATACTGTCACTACAACTACTACTACTACAAGTACAACCACTACTATTGCTACAATTATGGCTCCAATTGCTGCTATTACTACTACTGCAACTACTACTAAAGTTGCTGCTCTTGCTACTCCTGCAACCAATACATCTACTACTACTACTACTGCTACTTAGACTCGTACAACAATTACAACTACTATTGAGACTACTACTACAACTACAGCTGCCGCTACTACTAATACTACTACAATAACTATGACTACTGCTACAACTACTACGGCTACTACAACTACTGCTACTACATCTACTACTACTTCAATTGCTAATACCACTACTGCTACTACTACTGCTGCTGTTGCTGCTGCTACTACAACTACTGCAAGAACTACTACTACTACTAATACTACAAATACTACTATTACTGCTACTGATACAACTACTGCAACTACTGCTACTACAACTATTGATGCAGCTACTACTAGCACTGCTCCACCTCCTCCTCCTTCTCTTGCTATTAGTACTACTACAACCAGTAATGCCACATCTACTACTACAACTACTAATACTACTCTTACTACTACTAATGCAACTACTAAGACTACTACTCCTCCTACTACTACTACTACGACGACTACTACTACTACTCCTCCTCCTCCTCCTCCTCCTACTACTACTACTACTGCTGCTACTACTACTGCTATTACCACTACTACTAGTTCCACGACTACTACTACTACTACCACCACTACTAGTTCCATGACTACTACTACTACTAGTAATTCTACTACTATCAATACAACTACTACTATTACTTGTGCTATTACTACTACTATTATAACTATAGCTACTATGGCTACGCCAACTAATACCTCTATAATTATTACTACTATGACATTTACCACTACTATTGCTACAAGTACTACTACAAGTACTATTACTTCAATGCTACTACTGCTCTACCACTACTACTACTACTATGAGTAATACTCCTCCTACTTCTTAGACTACTACTTCTACTACTGCAAATATTACTATGTCTGCTACTACTATTGTAATGACTACTACTACAACTACTACTACAACTGCTAATCCTTCTTCTACTCTTACTACTACTACTACTACAACAACAACTACTACTACTACTGCTACACCTACTACTACTACTGCTACTATGACCTCCACTAGCACTACGGCTACTACTACGACAACAACTACTACTATTACTACTCCTACTACTACTACAACTAGTATTCCTTCCCCAACACATATTCCTACTACTACTCCCACTAGCACCACTACTTCTACTACTACAACAACTACTATTACTACTACAACAACAACAACTACTGCTATTGCTACTACTATTACTACTACTTCTACTTCTACAACAACTACTGTTACTGCTACTACTTCTATGACTACACTACAACAACTACTGCAACCACCACTACTACTAATGCTTCTAATACAAACAACTACTACTGTTGTTGCTATTACTACAACTACTATTACTCTTTCTACAACTACTACTAACATCACTACTACTACTACTTCTACTGCTATTCCTACTACTACGACTATCACTACTACTACTATTACTACTACAACAACTACTACTACAACTACTATTCCCACAACAACAACTACTACAACTATTGCAATTACAACTACTATGCCTACTACTTCTATTACTACTACTACTCTACTATTACTATTATTACTACTATTGCTACTGCTACTCCTGCTACTACTACTACTACCACTACTCCTACTGCTACTACTACTAATTCAATGACTATTACAATAACTACAACTGCTGGCACTACTACTACCACTACTACAACGACTACTACTACTACTACTACTTGTAATACTACAACTGCTACTACTGCAACTACTACTACTCCTACTATTACAACTACTACTACTACTACTACTACTACTACATCTACCACTAATACTGCTACTTCTACAACAACTACTACAACTATTACTACTGCTACTACTACGACTAATGCTCCTCCTCCTCCTCCTACTACTAGCACTACTACTACTAGTACTACCACATTTACCATGACAGCTATTACTACTACTACTACCACTACTACTACTACTAGTAAGACTACTACTACCTCTACTACTACTAAAACTACTACTACTACTACTTCTCCTATTACTGCTACTACTTTTGCTGCTACCACTACCACCACCACCACCACCACTACTACTACTGTTGCTATTACTACCACTATTGCTACTACATGGACTACAACTCTTACTTCTACTACAACAACAACTACAACTACTACTACTACTTCTACTACTACTGTTAGTACTACTATTTCTACTTCTGCTACTACTATTCCTACTTATACTGCTACAACAACTGCAACTACAGCTGCTGCTACTACAATGACTACTACTTCTGCTGCTCCAACTGCTACTACTATTGCTACAACTAGTCCTTTTACTACAAGTACAACTACTACCTCTACTACTACTATTGCTGTTGCTACTATTGCACTACTACTACAACAACTACTACAAGCACTAATACTACTCCAACAACTACTACTAGCACTAATACTATTACAACAACTACTACTATTACTGCTACTAACGTTACTACTACTGCTACTTCTATAACTGCTAGTACTAGGACTACTACTACTACTACTACTACGTCCACTACTGCTGCTACTGCTACTACTACTGCTACTACTAGTTCTGTTACTACTACAACTACTGGTACTACTACTACCACTACTACTACTACTACAGTTCCCACTACTACTTCTAATACTGCTAGTTCCGTTATGACCGCTACAACTACTACTGCAACTGCAATAGCCGCTACTATTACTACTAGTAGTACTTATGCTACTACAACTACTACAACTGCATCTACTACTTGTACAATTACTATTATTGCTATTACTGCTACAACTACTATTGTTGCTGCACTTGTTGCTGCTGCTACTAATACGGCTACTACCATTACTACTACTAAGACTTCCACTATTACCATAACTTCTGCTACTACGACTACTACTACTACTTCTCAGACTGCTAATAATACTACTATAGAGGCTACTAATAATACTACTGCTACTACTTCTACAGCAACTTATGCTGCTGCTACTGCTACTACTTCGACTACAACTTATGCTGCTATTACTACTACAACAATAACTACTACTACTACTACTGCAGCTGCTACTGCTACTACTACTACTCTGACTACTACTGCTACTACTAATACTACTACTACTACTACTACTACTACTACTACTAATACCACTATTACAGCTACTGCTGCAACCCTTCCTACTAAGTTTGATTCTACCACATCAACTGTTACTATTACTACTACTTCTACTACTTCTACTACTACTACTACTACTAATATTACTACAACTGCTACTACCTGTACTGCTCCTCCCCTGCGCCCCCCCTCATCCTCCTCCTACTATTACAACAGCTATTACTACTAGTAGTACTACGACATCTACTACTACTACCACTATGAGTACTACTCCTACTACTTCTACTCCTACTACTACTACTACCACTACTTCTACTTCTCATGTTACTTCTACTACTTATGTTCTTACTACCACTACCACCACGACTACTACTACAACTTCTATTACTAATACTACTGCAAGTACTACGACTGCATCAACAACATCTACTACTTCTACTACTACTATGATTACGGCTACTACTAATTCTACAGCTACTACTAAAACTTCTAATACTACAACTACCGCTACTACTACAACCTCTACTACTAGTATTACTACTACTACTACAACAGTAGTACTACACCACTACTACAACTACTACTATTGCTACCAGTACTACTACTTGGACTACTACTATTGTTACTACTACTACTACTACTACTACTACTACTACTACTACTACTACTACTCCTGCTACTACTACTACTACTACTACTACTACTACAACTACTGCTACTACTACACTACTACTACTGCTGCTACTACTACTACTTCTACATCTACTAATACAACGACAACAACAACAACAACTGCCACTACAACAACAACTACAGCTACTATTGCTACTACTACTAGTCCTCCTCCTATTGCCACTACTAGTACTCCTACTACTACTATTACTTCTACTACTCCTTCTACCACTACAACTACTACTACTACTTCTACTTCTACAACAACTACTACTACTATTACTACTACTACTTGTACTTATACAACACCACCACAACAACAACTACTACTACCACTACAACAACTACTACTACAACTACTACACCTACTACTACTACTAATACAACAACTACTACTAATACTACTACTACTACTACTACTCCTACAACTACTACTACAACCATTTCTACTACACCTATTACTACTACTAGAACTGCCATTGCTACTACTACTACTACTACTACTACTATCAATACTACTACTACTACTGCTACTCCTACTTCTAATTCTACTGCTACAGCTACTACTATGATAACTACTACTGCTACTACTACTTCGACTACCTTTGCTGCTACTATTACTGAAGCTAGTGCTACTACTGCTACTACTGCTACTACTACTACTGTTGCTATTGCTATCTCTGCAAGAACTCTTATTACCACAACTACCACTGCTACCATTGCTACTACTACTACTACTCCTATGACTATTGCTACTCCTAACACTCTTACGACTTCTGCGTCTACTACTCCAACTACTACTGCTACTACTTCTACTATTACTACTGCTACTAATTCTACTACTTCTACTATTGGTGCTGCTACTTCTACTGTTGCTACTACTACTACTACAACTAGTACTGCTAGTACCACTCTTCCTTCTTCTACTCCTACAACTTATACTAATACTACTCTCTCCTACTACTACTACTGTTGCTGCTGTTGCTACTACTACTATTCCTACTACAACTACAACTATTCCTACTTCTACTCCTACTTCTGCTATTGCTACTCACTCCTCCTACTACTATTATAGCTACTACAACTCCTATAGCAAGTCCTACTACTCCTACTACTACTACTACTACTACTACTACTACTACTACTATTACTAATACTACTAATACTACTACTACCACTAATACTACTACTGCTGCTACTACTATTGCTACTACTACTGCTACTACTACTTGTCCTATTACTAGTAGTAGTAGTAGTAGTAGTACGATTTATACTACTACAACTACTGTTGTTGCTATTGCTACTACTTCTACTACTGCTACTACTACTACTACCACTACTACTACCAATACAGCTACCGCTAGTAATACAAATACAACTACAACTACTAGTACAACAACAACTACTACTGCTACTACTACTACTCCTACAACTGCTACAACAACCACAACTACTGGCACTACTACTACCTAAACTACAGCAACTACTACCCCTATACCTACATGTAATACTACAACTTCTACTACTATTACTACTATTACTACTCCTACAGCTACTACTAATACTCCAACTATTCCACTACTACTACTGCTGCTACTACTACCACATCTACTACTTGTACTATTGCTTCTACTACAACTACCACCACTAATACTGCTACTACTACCTCTACTACCACTAAAACTACTACTTCTACTACTTATCCTATTACTGCTACTACTTCTACTACTACAACAACAACTACTACTACTACTGTTACCACTACTACTGCTGTCACAACTACTACTGCGACAACTACGACTACAATAACAACTGCTACATTACTACGACTCCTGCTACTACTACTACTACTATGATTATTACTACTACTACTTGTGCCGCTACTACTACGACCACTACTACTGCTACTACTACTACTGCTAATACCTCTACTACTACTACAATCGCTATTACCACCACCACCACCACCACTACTCCTATTACCACCAACACTACTACTACTACGACTACTACTACTACTGCTACCTCTACTACAACTACTTCTACTACTACTATTATTACTGCTACTTCTACTTCTGCTACGACTGTCACTAGTACTAATACTACTAATACAACTGCTACTTCTACTACTACAACAACTGCTACTACTACTACTACTACTACTACTATTACTACTACTACGACTACTGCTGTTGTTATTGCTACTGCTACTACTATTGCTACAACTACTCCTTTTACTACTAGTACTGCTGCTATCACCACTACTACTGCTACTACTACAACTACAAGTACTACTACAACTGCTGTTGCTACTACTCTTACTACTACTACTACTACAACTACTACTACTAGCACAACTACTACTCCAACAAATAATACCATTACTACTACTAATACTACTACCACCACTAATACTACTACTTCTACTAGTACTACTCCTACAACTACAACAACTACCACTTCTAATATTTCTCCTCCTCCTCCTACTACTACTACCACCGCTACTGCTACTACTACTGCTACTACAACAACTACTACTACTACTCCAACTCTTACTTCTGTTGCTACTCCTCCTACTAATACTATTGATACAACTACTACTACACCAACTGTTGTTGTTGCTACTACTTCTTCTAGTACTATTGCTGCTACTATTATTGAAACTACTGCTGCTACTACTGATACTATTGCTACTGGTACTACTACTACAACTATTTCTACTACTACAATTGCTCCTACTAGTACTACTACTAACACTCCTACAACTTATACGACTACTACTCCAACTACTACTACAGCTACTACACTCCAACTACTACTACTATTATTGCTACTACTACTCCTACTACTACTACTATTACTAAGATTACAACTTACTTCCACTGCTACTACTGCTCCTACTACTATTACTACTACTACTACTACTAGTTGTACAAATAATACTACTCCAAACACTCCCACTACTACTACTACTGCAACAACTGCTACTGTTGCTGCTACTGCTACTCCTACTACTACTACTGCTGCTGCTGCTGCTGCTACAACAATAACAATAACAACAATAGGAACAATAGCAACAACAGCAACAACTACTACTACTATTATGAGTACTACAACTAACAAATCGACTACCAAATCGACTACTAATACTACTACTTCTACTACAACTACTATGGTTGTTGTTGCTGCTCCTGCTCCTACTAATACTACTATTGCTCCACCTCCTCCTCCTCTGCCTCATGCTACTACCACCACTACTATTACTAGTACTGCAACATTTACTACTACTAATACTATTACTACCACTACTACTACTACAACTACTGCTGTTGTTTCTTTTGCTACAACTACTGTTGCTACTTCAACCTCTACTACCACTAAAACTACTACATTTAGTACTTCTATTACTGCTACAACTTCTACTACTACTCTACTACTACTACTACGACTACAACTACAACAACAACAACTACTACTACTCTTGCTGCTACTACTACAATGATCACTACTACTACTACTTGTGCTACTACTGCTATGACCACTACTATTGTAACTACTACTACTTCTAATACCTCTACTATTGCTACAATCGCTATTACCACCCCTACTACTACTACATTCCCACCACCACTACTATGACTACTACAACTACTACTACTTCTACAATAACTACTTCTAGTACTACAATTATTACTGCTACTTCAACTTCTGCTACTACTATCACTACTACTATTACTACTAATTCTATTGCTACTTCTACTAGTACAACAACTGCTACCACTACTACTACTTCTACTATGACTACTACTACTACAACTGCTACTCCTACTACAATTGCTACAACTAGTTCTTTTACTACTAGTACTATTGCTATCGCTGCTACTACTGCTACTACGACTACTACAAGTATTACTACTACTACTACTACTACCCACCACCACCACCACTTCCACTTTTACTGCTACTGCAGCTACTATTACTACACTACTACTACAACTACTAATGCAAGCACTAATACTACAACAACCGCTACTATTACTACTACTGATACTATTATTACTACTACTACTACTAATACTACTACAACTATAACTAATCCTACCACGACTACTACTACTACTACAACTACTATTGCTGCTACTACTATGGCTACTGCTAGTCCCATTACTACTACTACTACTATCACAACTACTACGACTACTATTACTGCTGCTATTACTACAACTACTTCTACTACAACTACTTCTACTATGACTACTGCTACAACTTTTGCAACTAAAATAGCAGCTACTATTACTACTACTACTACTTCTACAAGTACTAATACGTTTACTGCAAGAAATACAGCCACTTTGGCTGATACTATTTTACTGCAACTGCCACTACTACTTGTACGACTTTTACTATAGCTACTATTTCGGCTCCTACTACCACAATTACTACTACAGCCACTACTTCTGCTGCTACTGCTCTTGCTACTGTAGCTACTAATACAACTACTACTACTACTTCGAATGCTACAACTACTACTTCTAATATTGAGACTACAAGTACTATAATTGCTGCCGCTATTGCTACTGCTACTAAACTACTGCCACTACAACAACTGTGACAACTACTACTACAACTTCTGCTGCTGCTATTACAATAACAACTACTACTACCACTACTGCCACTGCAACTATTGCTAGAACTACTACTACTACTACTACTACTACTACTACTACTACTACTACTGCAAACACTACTATTCCTGCTTCTGCTACTACCATTACTACTACTACTTATACTACTACTGCTGCTGTTACTACTACTACTGCTCCTCCTCCCCCTCCTTCACATGCTATTAGTACTACTACCACTAGCACTACTACATCTACTACTACTACTACTACTACTACTACTACTACTGTTACTACTAGTACCATAACTACTACGACTACAAGAACAACAGCAACTACAACTACTCTTGCTACTACTACTACTATGATAATGACTACTACTACTTCTACAGCTACTACTACAACTGCTACTACTGCTACTGCTACAATCTCTACTACTTCTACTATTGCTACTACACTACTACTAAAGTACTGCTATTGCTACTACTACTACACCTATTACTACTACTATTGCTACTACTACTACCACTACTACTACTAGTCCTATTGCTACTACCACTACTCCTACTACTACTACTACTACTACCACTGCTACTACTACTACTTCTACTTCCACTACTGCTGCTGCTACTACTGCTGCAGCAGCAGATACTACTACTAGTACTACACTACTACTACAACTACAACTACTAGCACTGCTACAACTCTAACAACTACTACTATTACTACAACTAATACTACTACTACTACAACTACTACTACAACAACTCCTTTCGCAACTACTACTACAGCTCTTACTATTATTACTACAGCTACAACTACTAGTACTCCTACTACTGCTACTAATACTACACCTACTACTAATACTACTACTTCTAGTCGTACTATTCCTACAACTACTACAACTACCACTTCTAATACTCCTCCTCCGACTACTATAACAACCACCACTCCTACTACTATTTCTGCTGCTGCTACTACTACTACTACTACTACTACTGCTACTTCAACTCCCACTTCTTTTGCTACTCCTACTTCTACTTCTACTGCTACAACTACTATAACAGTAACTACTACTATTGCTACTGGTACTATTGCTACAACTCCTATTACCACAACTACTACAGCTACTACTTCTACTACTACCACAGCTCCTCCTCCTCCTAGTACTACTACTACACTCCAACATCTACTCCTACTACTGCTACTACTACTTGTACTTCAAATACTATTACTACTATTATGACTACTCCAACTGCTACTAAGACTGAACGACTTAACTACTGTTTTACTACTGCTCCTTTACTATTACTACAAATCTAGTCGTACTAAGCCTACTACTAATCAACAAACACTCCTCCCACAATCAAACAACTACTACGCCCATTGCTACTGACTTGCAACTACTAAAGCTAATACTAACTAACTTGCTACTACTACTGGCTAATGCTTACTTACTGCTACTTACTACCGATGACTACTTACTACTACTACTACTACTACTACTACTACTACTACTACTACTACTACCTACTACTACTAACTACTATATCCACTTCTGACTGCTATTACTTACTGCTGCTTTACTACTAACTACTACCCACTACGATTTTACTTTTGCCAAACTTAACTCTAAACTAAACTATTGCTGCTATTTCTACTACTATTGCTGCTGTTGCTACTACCGCTAATACTAATACTACTGCTATTGCTACAACAACTACTCTAACTACTACTAATGCTATTGCTGTTGCTACTACAACTCCAACTACTTCTACCACTCCTACTACAACTACTACAACAACAACAACAACTATAACTACTACTTCAAGTACTACTATTACTACCGTTACTACTACTACTACTTCTGCCACTATAACAATTGCTACTACTACTCCTCCTACGGCTACTGCTACTACTATTACTAATACTAACATAATAACTACTACTACTACTCCTGCTACTACTACTACTCCTACACCAACTCTTACTACTACTCCGACAACTACTGCTATTACCAATACTACTACTACTAATACTAACACTATAATTGCTACTACTAATATTACTCCTAACACTCCTCTGCTACTGTTGCTATTACAAGTTCTACTTTAGCTTCTACAATAACTACTACTATTGCTACTTTTACTACAAGTACTACAGCAACTCCTCCTCCTCCTCCTACTGCTACTATTACTGCTGCTACTACCACTACTACTACTACCAGTAATATTTCTATTACTACTCCAACTACTACTATTACTACTACCTCTACTATGACTACTATGACTACTACTGCTATAATTGCAACTGCTACTGCTAGTCCTATTACTACAACTACTACTGCTGCTACTCCAACCCCTACTACTACTACTACTATTACTACTACTAGAACTTCTACTAAAGCTAAAATAGCTACTACTATTACTACTAGTAATACACCTACAAGTACTACTACTTATACTGCAACAAATAGAGCCACTACGACTAATACTACTACTACAACTATGACTACTACTAGTACAGCCACTACTATTGCTACAATTACTACTCCTACTACTACTATTACCACTTTTGCAACTACTACTAATGATGCTACTCTTGCTGCTGCTGGTACTAATACAGCTACTACAACTACAACTATTAATACTATTGAGACTGCTACTACTACTGCTACTGCTACTACTAATTCTACTTCCACAAGTACTGCTAATGCTACAACTACAGTGACTACTACTTCTTCTGCTACTACTTCTACAGCTACATCTACTATTACTACTACTACTACTACTACTACTACTACAACAACAACTACTATTACTACTACTACTACGGCTACTACTACTGTTGCTACTGCCACTACTAATACTACTACTACTACTACTACTACTACTACTACTACTAATACTACTATTACTGGTACTGATGCTATCCTTACTACTACTACAGATACTACTACCTCAACTATTACTATTACTACTAGTACTACTAAATCTATTACTACTACTATGACGACTACTACTACTACTACTTCTACTCCTGCTATTGCTACAACTACTGCTACTATAACTCTTATTACTACTTCTACTTCTCCTATTACTACTAATTCTGCTACTGCTGTTACTACTAGTACGACTACCACTACTACTACTACTACTGCTGCTGCTACTATTACTACTACTACTACTGCTACTACTACTACTACTACTACTACTACTACTACTACTCCTGCTACTACTACTACTCCTGCTACTAAAATTACTATGATTATGACTACTGCCCTTCTACAGCGTCTACTACAACAACTACTACTACTAATGTTACTACTACTCTTGCTACTACAATTACTATGATTACGACTACTGTCCCTTCTATAGCGTCTACTACAACTACTACTATTGCAACTACTGCAACCACTACAACCTCTACTACTACTGCTACTACTGCTGCTTCTACTATTGCACTACTACAACTACTACTTTTTCTACTGCTACAACTCCTATTACAACTACTATTACTACTACTACTACTACTACTACCACTACAACTCCTACTACTCCTACTGCTACTAGAGCACTACTACTATTTCTACTTCTACTAATACTACTACTTCTACAACTACAACTACTACAACTACTATAACTACTACTACTGCTGCTACAACAACACCTACTATTTCTACTACTACTACTACTACTGCTGCTGCTGCTGCTACTACTACTCCTATTCCTACTACTACTCCTACTACTACTACTACTACTACTATTGCAACTACTGCTACTACTTCTACTACTACAACAACTGCTACTACTACTATTGCCGCTGCTGTTGTTGCTAGTTGTAATACACTAGTACTACAACTACTACTACTAGTGCTACTATTACTCCAATAACTACTAGTATTACTAATACAAATACTACTACTACTACTACTACTACTACAACTACTACTAGTAGTACAACAACAACAACTCATTTTGCTACTACTGCTATAACTCCTACTACTATGGCCATGCCTACAACTACTAGTACTCCTACTGTTACTACTAATACAACAACTACTACTACTGGTACTAATACAAATACTACTACTTCTACTACTACTCCTTATTCAACTACTACTACTCGACTTCTACTACCCCTTGTATTACTACTACTATAACTACCACAACTACCACAACTACTAATACTACTACTACTATAATTACACCTACTACTACTCGACTTCTACTACCCCTTGTATTAGTACTACTAGAACTACCACAACTACCACAACTACTGCTACTACTACTACTACTATAATTACACCTACTAATACTACTCCAACTCCACCTCCTACTGTTTCTCCTACTACTATTTCAACTACTACAAATGATACTACAACAACTACTGCTACTACTACTACTTCTACTACTATTGCTCCTACTATTACTGAAACTACTGTGACTCCTACTACCACTACTATAACTTTTTCTACTGGTACTACTACAACAACTCCTATTCCCATAATTACTACTGTTACTATTGCCACTACTACTACTACTCCTACTACTACCCCTGCTCCTAACACTCCTATGACTTCTGTGACTACCACTACAACTACGGCTATAACTACTACACTCCTACTGCTGCTGCTGCTGCGTTGTTGCTACTACTACTATTACTATGATTACGACTACTCCAACTGCTTTTACCACTCCTACAACTATTACTATTGCTACTACTTATCGTACTTATACTGCTTCTCCAAACCCTCCTACTACTACAACCACTGCTACTACAACGATTACTCCAACTACTACTACTGCTACTGCTCCTACTACTAGTACTACTACTACTACTAGTACTAGTACTAGTACTACTACTACTAGAAGTAGTAGTAGTAGTAGCATTAGTAGAAGGTGCAGTAGTTGTTGTAGCAGTAGCAGTAGTAGTTGCAATTGTAGTAGTAGTTGTTGTAGTAGTAGTAGTAGTACTACAAGCTATAGCAGTAGTAGAAGTAGTAGTACTACAACCTATAGCAGTAGTAGAAGTAGTAGTAGTTGTTGTAGCAGTAGTAGTTATCATACTAGAAGTAGTAGTCGTAGTTGTAGCAGCAATTATAGTAGTAGCATAGTCGTAGCAGTTGTAGGCCTAGTATTGGTAGCCGCTGTAGTCGTAGTTGTAGTAGTAGTGGTGGTAGTTGTAATTGAAATGTAGCAATAGTAGTAGTGGTAGTAATAGTAGTTGCAGTCTTGGTAGTAGTAGAAGTAGTTTTAGTAAGAGTAGGAGTAGTACTTATAGTAGTAGTAGTAGTAGTAGTTGCAGTTGTGGGAGAAGTATTAGGAGTACCATAAACAGTACCAGTAGTAGTAGTAGTATTAGCAGTATTAGCCGCTATAGTAGTAGAAGTAGCAGCAATAGTAGAGGCAGAAGTAGTAGTAGTAGCAATAGCAGCAGCAATTTTTATAGTAGTAGTAGTAGTAGCTATAGTAGTAGAAGTAGTAGTAGTAGCAGAAGTAGTGGTAGTAGTAGTAGTAGCAATAGTAGTAATAGTAGTAGCAATTGTTATTGTTTTAGTAGCTATACTAGCAGTAGAAGTAGTAGTAGCAGTAGTAATAGTTGTTGTATTTGCTATAGTAGTAGTTGTTGTAGTAGTAGTTGTAGTTAGAGTAGTAGCAGTAGCAGTAGTAATAGTAGTAGTGGGAGGAGTACTAGTAGACATAGTAGTAGTAGTAGTAATAGGAGTAGTAGTTGTAGTAGTAATAGTAGGAGTAGTAGTAGAAGTAGTAGTAGTGATAGTAGCAGAAGCTTGAGTAATAGAATTAGTAGTAGTAGCAGCAGTAGCAACAGTGGTAGGAATAGCAGCAGCAATTACTGTAGTTATAGAATTAGGGGTAGTAGTAGTTGTAGGCGCTGTAGTGGTAGGTGTAGGGGAAGTAGTATAAGAAGTAGTAGTAGTAGAAGAAGTTGTAGTAGTATTTGCAGTAGCTGTAGTAGCAGAAGTTGCAGTGGTTATAGTGGTAGCCGTAGCTACTATAGTAGCAACTACCACAGTGGAAGTAGTAGTAGTAGTAGCTATAGTAGTAATTGTAGTAGCAGAAGTAGTAGTAGTAGGAGAAGTAAAAGTAGTATTAGAAATAGTAGCAGTACTACTACTAGTAGTAGCAATAGTCAAAGTTGTGTTAGCAATAGTAGTAGTAGTCGAGGTGGTAGTAGTAGTAGTAGTATTAGTAGGAGTAGTAGCAGTAGTCATCGCATCCGTAGTAGTTATAGAAGTAGTAGCAGTACAAGTGGTAGTGGTAGTAATAGCAACAGAAGTAGCCATAGTACTAGTAGTAGTAGTAGTTATGGTAATAACATTATATGTAGTAATAGCAGGAGTACGAGTAGTAGTAGTGTTTGTAGCACTTATAGCAGTAGGAGATGTAGTAGTAGTAGTAATAGTTGGAGTTGTTGTAGTTGTAGTAGGAGCAACTACAGTAGCAGTAGTGGTAGGAGTATTAGTAGTAGTAATAGTTGCTATAGCAATACTAGTTATAGGATATTAGTCATAGTAGCTCGAGCTATAGTAGTAATAGTTGTTCTAGTAGTAGCAATAGTAGTAGTTGCGGTAGTAGTAGTAGTCGTAGTAGCAGTAGGAGTAGTAGTAGTAGTAGTGATAGTCGTAGTGGTAGTAGTAGTAGTCGTAGTAGTAATAGTAGCAAAAGTTGCAGTAATAGTAAGGGGAAGTAGTAGTAGGAGAAGTCGTAGTAGCAGCAGGAGGAGTCGTAGTAGCAGCAGGAGGAGTGGTAGTAGTAGCAGCACCACCACCAGTAGTAGTAGTACCACCACCAGTAGTAGTAGTAGTTGTAGTAGTAGTAATATTAGTTGTAGTAGTAGCCGTTGCAGTAGTAGTAGCAATAATAGTAGTAGTTGCAATAGTAGCAACAGCAGTAGTAGAAAACGTAGTAGTATTAGTAGCAGTAGTAGTAGTAGCTATCATAGTAGTAGTAGGAGGAGGAGGAGGAGAAGTAGCTATCGTAGTAGTAGTAGTAGAAGTAAAAGTACAAGCAGTAGTAGCAGTATTAGTAGTAGCGATAGTAGTAGTAGGAGGAGTTGTAGTAGTTGCAGTAGCAATAGTAGTTGTTTTAGCCGCGACAGTTGTAGTAGTAGTAGGAGTAGGAAAAGTAGTAGTTGTAGTAGTTCTTATAGTAGTAGTAGTAGTAGTGAGAGAAGTAGTAGTAGTAGTTGTTGTTGTTGTAAATAGTAGTTATAGTTGTAGTAGTCGTAGCTATCGTAGAAGTTGTAGAAGTAGTAGCAATAGTAGTAGTGGTAGTATTAGCAGCAATCGTAGTAGCCACAGTACCAGTAGCAGTAGTTCTAGTAGTCGCATTAGTAGTAGTAGCAGCAGCAGTTTAGCACTTGCAGTATTTGGAGTTGTAGTAATAGCAGTAGTAATTGTGGGATCTGTAGTAGTTGTAGTAGGAGTAGTAGTAGTAGTAGTAGTAATAGGTGTATTAGTAGTAGTTGTTGTGGTAGGAGTATCCTTAGCAGTAGTTGGAGTAGTAGAAGTACCAGGAGCAATTATAGTAGTAGCAGTAGCAATAGCAATAGCAGTAGGAGTAGCAATTAGAGTAGTGGCAGTAGTTGGACCAGTATTAGTAGCAGCAGTAGCAGTAGAAATTATAATAGTAGTTGTTGTTGTAGTAGCAGTAGTAGTAGGACCCGTAGCAGTAGTAGTAGGAGTAGTAACAATGGTAGTAGGAGTATTATTAGCAAAAATAATAGTAGTAGTAGTTGTAGAAGGAGCAGTAGTAGTTGTATTAGTAGTAGAAGTAGTAGTAGTAGTAGTCAGAGTAGTAGGAGCAGTAGTAGTCGTAATAGTAGTAGTATTAGTAGTTGCAGCAGTAGGTACAACAGTAGTAGTATTAGTAGTTGTAGTAGTAGGTAAAGCAATAGAAGTATTAGTAGTTGTAGTAGTAGTAGTAGTAGCCGTAGTAGCAGTTCAAGTAGTATTAGTAGTAGTAGCAGTGGTAGTAGTAGTAGCAGTTGTCTTAGTAGTAAGAGAGGAACCAATAATAGCAGCAGTAGCAACAGTGGTAGCCGTAGTAGTCATAATAGTAGTAGTTGTAGTAAAAGTAGTAGTAGCTAAAATAATAGCGATAGTTGTAGCAGCAGTAGTAGCCGTAGCAACAAGAGCAGTAGTAGTGGAAATAGTAGGAGTAGTAGTAGTAGTAGCAGTTATAGCAGTAGCAGTAGTAGTAGTAGTAGCAGTACTAATAGCAGCAGTAGTAAGAATTTTAGTAGTTGGGGTAGTAATAGTAGTTGTAGTACTTGCTATCATTGTAGTATGAGAAGTAGCAGTAGCAGTAGTAGTAGTAGTGGGAGTAGTAGTAGGCATAATAGTAGCAACAGTAATAGTGCAATAGTAGTAGCGAAATTAGTTGTACTACGAGAAGTAGTAGTAGTAGCAGAAGTAGTAGTAGCATTACTAATAGTAGCAGTAGCTATTATTGTAGTTGTTGTAATTGTAGAAGTAATAGTGGTAGTAGTAGCAGCAATAGCAGAAGTGGCAGCAGTAGGAGTAGTAATAGTATTATCAGTAGTAGCATCAGAAGCAGCAGAAAAAGAAGTAGCAGTAGCAATTGCAGTAGTTGCTGTAGTTGTTATTATTATTGTTGTAGTAGTAGTAGATGTTGTATCAATAGTAGTAGTAGTAGTCATTGTAGCTATGGCATTAGCAGTAGTTATAGTAGTCATAGTAGCAGCAATAGTAGCAATTGTAGTAGTAGTAGCAGTGGTACCGGTAGTAGCTGTAGTAGCAATTATAGTAGCAGTAGTAATAGTAGTAGCAGCAGTAGTAATAGTTGCAACTGTGGCACCAGTCGTAGCTGTACTAGGCAGAGTAGTATTAGGAGTAGTGGTAGTGGTAGTAGAACTACTACTAGTAGTAGTAGAAGTTCTAGTAGTAGTAGCAGTAGTAGTAGTAGTAGAAGTAGTAGTAGAAGGGGTAGTACTAGTACTACCAGAAGTAATAGAAGTAGTAGTAGAAGTGGAATGTGTAGTAGGAGTTGTCGTAGAAGTAGTAGGTACAATAGTTGTAGTAGTAGAAGAAGTAGCAATGGTAGTAGTGGTTATAGTAATAGTACTAGTAGTAATGGTTGTAATAATAGTAGTAGTAATATTAGTAGTATTAGTAGCAGTAGCGGTAGATGCATTAGTGGCTTTAGTTAAAGTAATAGTTGTAGTAGCAGAAGCAATAATAGCAGTAGTAGCAGTAGCAGTAGTAGAAGTAGTAGTGCTCGTAATAGTGGAAGTAGTCATAGTTGTAGCAGTCATAGTAGCAGTAGTAATAGTAGTAGTAGCATTGGTAGTACTAGGAGCAGTATTAGTAGTTGTAGTAGTTGAAGTAGTAATAGTTGTTGTAGCAGTAGCAGTAGTGGAAGCAGTAGCAATAGTAGTAGGAGTAGTCTTAGTGGTAGTAGAATTAGTAGTTGTAGTCGTAGTAGAAGTAGTTGCAGCCATAACAACAGTAGCATTGGTAGTTGTAGTAATAGTAGAAATAGCAGTAGTAGCAGTAGAGTAGTAGGAATAGTAATAGTTATTGTCGAAGTGGTGGTGGTGGTGGTGGTAGTAGTAGTAGTAAAAGTAGTCTTAGCCGCAGTAGTGGGAGGACGAGGAGCAGTAGAAGCAGTAGCAGCAGCAGTAGTAGGAGTAGTAGTAATTGTAGTAGTCTTATTTGTAGTTGTAGTTGTAGTAGGAGTAATGTTGGTAATAGAAGTGGTTGTGGTAGAAATAGTAGCAGTAGTAACAAAAGGTACTGTAGCGGTTGTAGTAGTAGTAGTTGTAGCAGTAGCGGAAGAAGCAATAGTGGTATTAGTAGTAGTAGTAGGACCAAAAGTAGCAATAGTAGTAGTAGTAGTACCACAAGCAGTAGTAGTGGTAGTAGCAGTAGGAGAAGCAGCAGTAGGACTAGCAGTAGTACTAGTAGTAGTAGCTATAGCAGTAGGAGCAAAGTTGTTATGGTAGTAGGAGTAGTCAAAGTAGCAATGGCAGCAGTAGCAATAGTAGTAGTAGTAGTTGTTGTAGTACTACTACTAGAAGTAGTAGTAGTTGTTGTTGTAGCGGTAGTAGTAGTTGTGCTAGTAGTAGTTGTAGGAGTAGTCGCAGTAGTTGTACTAGCATTTCTAGTAGTAGGATTAGTAGTAGTTGCAATTCTAGGACTAGGAATGGAGATAGTAGCAGCAGCATCCGTAGTTATAGTAGGAGAAATAGTAGTAGTAGGTGTAGTAGTTGTAGTAGTAGTAGTAGCACTAGTAGTCGTAGTTGTAGCAGCAGTAGCATTAACTGTAGCAGTAGTAATAGTAGTAGTAGTAGTAGTACAAGTAGTAGTAGTTGTTGTTGTAGCAGTAATAGTAGTAGTAGTAGTAGTAATAGTTGTATTAGTACAATAGTAGTAGTAGAAGCAGTGCAAGTAGTAGTAATAGTAGTAGTTGTAGAAGAAGTAGTAGGAATACTTGTAGCAGTTGTAGTAGTAGTAGTAAGAGTAGTAGAAGTAGGGGCATTAGTAGTAGTAGTAGTAGCAATAGCAATGGCAGCGGCGACAACAATAGTAGTAGCAGTAGTAGTAGAAGTATTTGCGGTAGTAGGAGTTATTGTTGTTGTAGTAGTAGTGGCATTCACCGTCCTAGTAGTAGCAGCAGAAGCAGCAACAATAGAAGTAGAAGTAATAGTATGAGTAGTGCTAGTGTTGTAGCAGTAGTAGTAGCAGTAATAGTAGTAATAGGAGTAGTGGTATTATCAGTGGCAGTACTTGTTGTTGTTCTAGTAGTAACAAATAAGTTGCACTAGTAGCAGAACTACTACTAGTAGTAGTAGTAGGAGTTGGAGTAGGAGTTGTAGTAGGAATAGTAATAGTTGAAATACTGGTAGTAGTAGTAGTACTTGTAGTGGTAGTAGCCTTAATTGTAGTAGTAGTTGTTGGAGTAGTAGTAGTAATAGCAGTTGGAGCAGTATTACTAGTAGTAGTAGTAGTAGTGGCAGGCGTAAAAGTAGCAGTAGTAGTAGTAGTCTGAGTAGGAATAGTTATGGTAGTAGTAGTAGTAGTAGGAGGAGGAGTAGTAGTCAAAGTTGTAGTCATAGCAATAGTAATAGTTGTTGTTGTAGTAATAGTAGGAGCAGTGGTGGTGGTAATTGGAGTAGTAGTGGCAGTAGCAGTAGCGGAAGGAGTTGTAGTTGTAGTAGCAGTAGTAGTTATTGTAGTAATAGTATGAGTAGCTGTCGTAGTTCTAGTTGTAGTAACTGTTGTTGTAGTAGTAGCGATAACAGTAGTAGTAATAGTTATAGTTATAGTAGTAGTAGTAGTGGTGGAAGTAGTAATAGTCGTATTAGTATTAGTAGCAGTAGAACTTGTAGTAGTAGTTGTAAAAACAGCAGTAGCAATAGCAGTAATAATTTAGTATTAGTGGTTGTAGTGGTTGTAGCACGAGTTGGAGTTGGAGTAGTATTTGCAGTTGTAGTAGTAGTAGTAGGAGTAGAAGTTTGAGTAGTAGTAGTAGCAGTAATAGGAGTAGTAGTACGAGTAGTAGTTGTCGTAGTAGTAGTAAAAGTAATTGTAGTAGTAGTAGCAGCTATAGTAATAGTGGTGGTAGTAGTAGTAGGAGTTGTAGTAGTAGAAGAAGTAGTAGAAGTAGTAGTAGAAGTAGTAGTAGAAGCTGTAGAGTAGTAGTATCATTCATAGTAATAATAGCAGATGTAGTACTAGTAGTAGTGGTGGTAGTAATAGTAAGACTAGTAGTACTAAGAGTAGTAATAGTAGTAGTAGTAGTAATAGTAGTAATAGTAGTAATAGTAGTAATAGTAGTAGTAGCAGTAGAAGTAGCAGCAGCATCAATAGTAATAGCAGTAGTAGAAGTTGTAGTAGCAACTACAACAACAACAGGATTAGGAGTAGCTGTTGTAGAAGCAGGAGTAATAGTAGTTGTAGCAAGAGTAGGAATAGGTGTAGAAGTAGTAATAATAGTAGCAGTAGAAGTGCTAGTAGAAGCTATAGGAGTAGGAGAATTGGTAGTAGTGGTAGGTGTAGGAATAGTAGTAGTAGTAGCCCAAGTAGGAGTACGAGTAGTAGTAGTAATTCTACTACTACTGCTACTATTACGACTACTGCTACTAGTACTAGTGCTACTAGAACCACTGCTATTGCTTCTACTACTACTACTGCTACTGCGGCTGTTGCTACTTCCGCTACTGCTACTATTGCTGCTATTACGGCTACTACTGCTACTACTTTCACTTCTACAGCTACTACTACCACTATTTCGACGGCTACTGCTACTATTGCTGCTACTACTACCACAATAATTGCAACTATGGCTACTGCCACTACCATTTGTTGTACAATCGCTACTACTGCTACTACACCAACTTTTACTACTACTACTACTAGTGCTACTACTAATTCTACTATTTCTACAATTGCTAATAATCATGATACTACTACTACTCCTATAAGAACAACAACAACTACTCCATCTCCTCCTACTATTATTGTACTAACTACAACTACAACAACTACTACGCTACTACTACTGTGACTACTACTAGTACTACTACTATTACAACAACTACTGCTACTGCTACTACTACTACTCTAACTACTGCTACTGCTACTACTACTACTACTACTGCTACAGCTGCTACTACTGCAACTGGTACAACTAGTATTGCTACAACCAGTGCTACAGCTACAACCCTTGCAAACACTATTGCTACTACTAGAACTTGTACTACTACTGCTACTAATCCAACAACTACCAATACAGCTACTACTATTGCTGCTACTGCAGTTACTACCACTACTACTCCTACCACTGCTACTTCTACAACTTCTCTTACTCCTCCTCCTACTACTGCTACTACTACTACTACTACTACTACTACTACTAATACTACAACTACTACTACTTCTGCCACTGAAAATGCTACTACAACTGAAACTACTACTATAATACTACTATTATTAACACAACTACTACTGACACTATAGAATTCCTACTACTACTACTACAACTATGACTACTACTACCTATGCTACTACTCTTGCTACTACTTCTATTACTACTACAACTACTGCTATTACTACCACTACTATAAGTAGAAGTTCTACTATTGCTACTATTACTACTACGACGACTACCACTACTGCTAGTACACCTATTTCTGCTACTACTGCTGCTATTATTGCTACCACTACTATTACCACTACAATTGCTACTACTACTGCTGTTACTATAGCTAGTAGCACTACTATTGCTACTCCAACTCCTACTACTACTTCTCTGGCAACTATTCCTACCACAACTCCGATTCCTACTACTTCAACTACTACTACCACTACCACTACAACTACTACTACTATTCCTACCACAACTAACTTTTGTTGTTATTTTGCTACTACAACTACTACTCCTATTACCGCTACTACTGCTACTACGACTACTACTATAACTACTACTACTACTACTACTACTACTACTACTACTACTATAATTACTACTATTATTACTTCTACTACTAATACTACTACTACTAGTAGTACTGCTACTGATATTACTACTACTACAGCAACTGCTACTATGGCTACTACTACTACTATGACTTCTACTGCTGCTACTACTCCTATTTGTACTACCAATATTGATACTTCTGGTACCACGACTACTACTACTACTTTGTCTACTACTACTACTACTATTACTGCGACGATTGTGGCTACTACTACTACAACTACTACAACTACTACTACTACTACTTCTGCTACAATCACAACAATCACCACTGCTGCAACTGCTACTACTATGGTTGCTACTATTACAACAGCTATTGCTATTACTACTACTGCTACTACTACTATTGCTGCTCTTGCTACAGCTACTACTAATACGGCTATTAGTGCTACTACTGAGACTGCTAAAACTATAACTACTCCAATGACTGTTGCTGCTGCAATTACTGTTACTGCAACTAATACTACTACTCTTTCTACTTCTTCTTCTACTACTACTGCTACTACTATGACTGCTAGTACTCCCCTTGCTACAACCAACACTACTGCTCTTACTACTGCTACTACTATTGCTACTACTAGTACTAGTACGAGTACAAGTTGTAGTACTAGTACTAGTACTACAACTACTAATACTACTTCTGCTGCTACTATGACTACTCTTGCTACTACTACAACTACTTCAACTGTTACTACCACAACTACTCCTTGTACAGTAGCTACTTCTCCTAATACTACAACTACTACATTTGCTGCTACAAGAACTAGTGCTACTGCTACTACTTTTGCTACTACTACTACTACTATATTTGTTGCTACAAGAACTAGTGCTACTGCTACTACTTTTGCTACTACTACTACTAGTACCACTAGTACTAGTACTACTATATCTACTAGTGCTACTGCTGCTACTACCACTACTACTATGACTACTATTACTATGGCTACTCCTATTCTGCTACTAGTATTACTTCTACTACTACTACTCGTATTACTGCTACTGCTACTACTTCTACTATTGCTACCACAACTACTTCTGCTACTACTACTGCTGCTACTACTAATACTACAACTACCAGTGCTACTACTACTTCAACAACTTCTACTATTACTACTACTAATACTGCTACTAGTATTAGTACTGGTACTAGTACTAGTACTGCTACTATTACTACTACTACTACTAATATGCCAACTACTACTAGTACTACCACCAATGCTATTGCTTCTACTTCGACAATAACTAATACTACTACTACAGCTGCTGCTGCTGCTGCTACTACTACTACTACACCTACTCCTACTCCTAGTACTGTAATTACTACTGCTCCTTCTAGCAATACTAATACTACTACAACTCATACTACTACTCCTACTCCTACTATTACCACTACACCGACAACTACAACACTACAACAACTATAACAACTACAACTACTAATACTCCTATTACTACTACTTCTAGTACTACTGCTACTACTACTACAGGTATTCTAATACTATTACTGCTATTACTACTATTACGACTACTACTCCAATTACTACTACTACTACTACTTCTACTTCTACCGCAACTTCTACTACTACTACTATTGTTGTTGCTACTACTGCTACTACTTCTATTACTAGTACTACTGCTATTGCTACTACTACTGCTATAGCTATTGTTGCTGCTACTACTACTATTATAGCAATAGTAATAAAAGTAGTAGGAGTGGTAGTTGTGGCAGTAGTAGTAGTATTAGTCGTAGTTGTAGTAGTAGTAGTACTAGTAGCAATTGTAGTAGTAGGTGTTGCAGTTGCTGTAGTAGTAGTAGTTATTGTAGTATTAGTAGTAGTAGTAGTACTAGTAGAAGTAATATTAGGCGGTGGAGTTATTTTACGAGTAGTAGTTGTAGTAGTAGTGGTAGTAGCGGTAGTCGTGGTAGTACTAGTCGTAGTAGTAGTAGTAGTAGTAATAGTAGCAGTAGTAATAGTAGCCATTGTAGTAGTTGCATGAGAAACAGCAGCAGCAGTAGTAGTAGTCATAGTTGCAGTTGTAGTTATTGTAGTAGTAGTAGTAGGTGTAGTAGTAGTAGTAGTAGTTGCAGTAGCAGTATTAGTAGTCATAGCAATAGGAATAGTAGTAGTAGTAGTAGTAGGTGTAGTAATCATAGTAGTAGTAGTACTCCTAGTAGCAAGAGCGAAAGCAGTAGTAGTTGTAGTTGTGGTAGTAGTAGTAGTTATTATTGTTGTAATAGTAGTATTAGTAGTAGCAGTAGGAGTAGTAATATTAGTAGTAGTAGTAGTACTTCTAGTAGTAGAGGAAATAGTAGTACTAGTAGTAGTAGTAGTAGTAACAAAAGTAGTAGTAGTACTAGTAGTGGTAGTAGTAGAAGTAGTAGCAGTACTAGTAGTAGCTGCAGCAAGAGCAGCAGTAGTATTAGTGGTAGCCGTAGTTGTCATAGTGGTTGTAGTGGTAGTAGTAGTTGCTGCAGTAGTAGTAGTTGTTGTTGTAGTAGTAGTAGTAGTTGTAGTAGCATTAGCATTAGTAGAAGTAGTAGCAGTATTAGTAGAAGTAGTAGTAGTAGTAGTAGTAGTTGTTGTTGTAGAAGTAGTACATGAAGTAGCACTATTTGTAGTAGTGGTAACCATAAAAGTAGTAGTAGTAGTGGTAGTAACAAAAGTGCTAGTTGCAGTAGTTGTGGAATTAGTATAAGTAGTACTATTGGTAGCAATAGTACCAGTAGTCATAGTAGGTATAGTAGTAGTATTAGTAGTAGTAATAGTAGTAGTAGCAATAGTAGTTGTAGTAATTATGGAAGTTGGAGAAGAAGAGTAGTAGTAGTAGTTAGATTAGTAGGAGTAATAGTAGCAGTTAAAGAATTAGTAGTTAGTAGAAGCAACAATAGTACTAGTAATAGTAGATGCAGTAGTGGCAATAATAGTGGTAACTGGGGCAATAGTAGTTGCAGTAGAAGTTGTAGGAGTAGTAGTGGTAGTAGGTGTAGTAGTGAAAGTCTTTGTACAAGTTGTAGTAGTAGGTGAAGTTGTAGTAGAAGTAGTAGTGGTAGTGATAGTAGTAGTTGTTGTTCTAGTAGTAGTAGTTGTAGCAGTGGAAGTTGCAATAGTGGTAGTAATTGTAGTTATAGTAATAGTACTATTAGTAGTAGTAGTAGCAGTAGCAGTTGTAGTGGCAACAGCGGTGGTAGTTGTAGTAGTTGTTGTACCAATAGTAGAGTAGTAGTAGGACTAGCAATAGTAGTAGTAGTTTGAGATATTGAACAATAGCATCCGTAATAGTAGTAGTAGCAATAGCAGCAGCAGTAGTAGTAGTAGTAGTAGAAGAAGGGGTGGTGGTGGTGGTAGTAGTTGTAGTAGTAGTAGGAGTAGGAGTAGTTGGATTAGTAAAAGAAGCAACAGCAGTAGCAGCAGTAGTAGCTATAGTAGTATCAGTAGCAGTAGTACTAGTATTAGTTATAGTAGTAGTAGAAGTAATAGTACTACTTGTAGCAGAATTAGCAGTAGAAGAAGTAGTAGTAGTCGTGGTACTAGCGATAGTAACTGAAGTAGAGATAGTTGCAGTAGCAGCAGTAATAGCAATCGTAGCAGTTGTAGTAGTAATTGCAATAGTAATAGAAGCAACCGTAGTAGTAGTAGTAGTAGTAGCAGTCGTACTAGTAGTAGTAGCAGTAGTAGTAGAAAAAGTAGTTGCAGTAGTAGTTGTATTAGTAGTCATAGAAAAAATTGTAGTAGTACTGGTAGCTATAATAGTACTAGTAACTGAAGTAGTTGATGCAGTATTAGTAGATGTAGCAGGAGTAGTAGTATACTTAGTTGCATCAATAGTAGTAGCTGTAGTAGTAGTACTAATAGTAGTAGCAGTAGTCGTAGCTGTGGTAGTAATGGTAGTAGTAGTAGCAGAAGTAGTAGCAGTAGCTGTTGTTATTGTAGTAGATGTAGTACTTGTTGTTGTAATAGTTGTAGTTGTTGTTGTAGTGGTAGTAGTCTAACAAGAGCAGTGGTAGTAGTCGCAACATTAGTAATAGCTATTGTAGGAGCATTTGTAGTAGTAGTAGTAGTGGTAGTTGTAGTAATTTTAGTAGTAGTAGCAGCAGCTGTAGTAATAGCAGTTGTAGTAGCAATACTAGCAACGGTAGTAGCTGTAGTAGTAGCTATAGTAGCAGCAGTAGTAGAAGTGGTAGTTGGAGCAACAGTTGCAGTAGTAGCCGTAGAAGTAGTAATAGTAGTAGTAGTAGTAGTACCTATGGTACTAGTGGTAGTAGTAGTAGTTGTTGTAGTAGTTGTAGCGGCAGTTGTAGTGGTCATATTAGTAGTGGTAGCAGTGCTAGTAGTAGCAACAGTCATCGGAGTAGTAGCAGCTTTAGTAGTAGTAAGAGTGGTACTACTAGTAGTAGTAGTAAAGGAGGAGCAATAGTAGTGATAGGAATACTTGCAGTAGCAATAGTAATAGTAGTAGTAGCCATAGTAGTAGCTACAACAGTGGTAGTAGTAGTCATAGCAGTAGCAATAGAACTAGCAGTAGTCGTGGCAGAAATAGTACTTGTACTACTAGTAATAGTAACAGTAGCAGTTGGAGCAGCCGCAGTAATTGTAGTAGTAGTACTAGTAGTGGTAGTAGTAACAATAATAGTAGTAATAGTAGCAGCTATAGCAGTACTAGTAGGAGTAGTAGTAGTAGCAGAAGCAGTAGTGTCAATAGTAACAGTAGTAGTTGTTGTTATTGCTATTCTAATGGTAGTAGTCTTTGCCGAAGTAGTCTTAGTTATAGTGGTTGTGGTAGTGTTATTATTATTAGTTGTAGTCATAGTAGAAGTTCTAGCAGCAGTAGTAGTTGCGCAGTAGCAGTCGTAATAGTGGTAGTAGTAGCAGCAATAGCAGCTGTATTTGTTGTAGTTGCAGTAGTATCAGTCGTTGCTATAGTAGCAGTAGAAGCAATAGAAATAGTTGCAGTAATAGTGGAAGAAACAGTAGTAGCAACCGTAGTAGTAGAAGCAACATTAGCAGTAGTGTAGTAGCAGTAGTAATAGCAATAGCTGTAGAAATATGAGAAGTAGTTGGAGTAGCAGTAGCAGTTGTAGTAGTAGTAGTGTAGCAATAGTAGCTATAGTAGTAGCTGTGGTAGTACTAATTGTAGCAGTAGTAGCAGTAGTTGTAGCAGGAGGAGGAGGAGTAGTAGTCGTACTAGTAGTAGTATTAGTACTAGTTATAGCAGTAGTTGTAGCAGTAGTAGTTGTTGTATAAGTAGTAGCAGTAGTAGCTCTAGGAGCCATAGAAGTAGTAGTACTAATAGTAGTATTAGTAGTAGTAGTAGTAGTAGTCATGGTAGTAGTAGTTGTTGTTGTAGTAGTTGCAAGAGTAGTAGGAGTAGCAATAGTAGTAGTAATAGTAGTCATGGTAGCAGTAGTAGTTGCAGAAGTAGTAGAACTAGGTGAAGAAGTAGTAATAATTATAGCAACAGTAGTAGTAGTAGCAACGATAGTAGTGGTAGAAGGGGTAGTAGTATTAGTAGTTACAGAAGTAGTTGTTCCAGTAGTAGTAGTAGTAGCAGCAGTAGTAGTCTCGATAGTAATTGTAGTAGTAGTAGTAGTGGCAGTAGTTGTAGTAGTAGTAGTAGTAATAGTGCTAGTAGTTGTAGTTGTCGTAGTATCGGTAGTAGTCGAAGTGATAGTAGCAGTAGTAGTAGTTGTAGAAGCAGCAGTTGCAGCAGTGGTGGTACTCTTTGTACTAGTAGTAGTATTACTTGTAGTAGCATCCATTGTAGCAGTAGTAGTAGTTGTCGTACTAGTACTGGTAGTTATAGAAGTAGTAGTAGTATTAGTAGCTGTGGTAGTACTTGTAGTAGTAGTAGCAGTAGTTGTAGAAGCAACAGTAGCATTAGTAATATTATGAGTACTACTAATAGTAGTAGTAGCAGCAGCAGCTATAGTAGAAGTAGTAGTACTAGTAGTAGTTGTAGCCCTAGTGGTAGCTATTGCTGTATTAATAGTTTTCGTAGCAGTTGCAAAAGCACTAGCAGTAGTAGCAACAATAGTTGTAGCGGCACTAGTGGTGGTAGTAGTAGCAGTCACAGCAGTCATAGTTGTTGTAATGACAAGAATAGTAGTAGCAGTGGTAGTAGCAGGAGTAGTAGCAATTGTAGCAGTAGTAGTAGGAGTCGTAGTAGTTGTAGTTCAGCAGTGCCAGTAGTAACAGTAGTAGTAGTAGTAATAGTAGTAGTAGTAGTAGTATTAGCAGAAGTAGTAGTAGTTGTAATAGGAGTAGTAGTAGTAGTAGTAGTAGTAGTGGTAGTTTTAGTATTAGTAAGTAGCCATAGTAGAAGTTGTAAAAGACAAAGTAGAAGTTGTAGTACGAATAGCAGTCGTAGT
>RXID01008904.1:635-28139 GCA_005019695.1 Trichopus zeylanicus subsp. travancoricus
GTCGTAGCAGGAGTAGTAGGAGTTTGAACAGAAGTAGTGGCAGTAGTTGTTGTAATACCAGTTGAATAAGTAGCGGTAGTGGGAGTAGCTATTGTGGTAGTATCAGCAGCAATAGTAGCAGTTGTAATCGCAACAGTAGGAGTAGTAGCTGTAGTAGTAGTAGTAGTAGTAATGGTAATTGAAGCGGTAGTAGCAATAGTAGTTGTAATCGAAGTAGTAGTAAGTGTAGTAGTGCTAGTAGTAGTAGTTGTTGTAGTAGTAGTAGTAACAGCGGAAGTAGTTGTTGTAGTAATAGTTGTAGTAGTAGTACTAGGAGTACTAGTTATTGTAGTAGTAGACGTTGTAGCAGTACTAGTTGTAGTGGTAGAAAGAGTACTAGTAGTTGTAGTAGGAGCAGTAGTAATAGTAGTAGTTGGAGTGGTAGTAGTTGTTGTCGTAATAGAAGTAGAAGTAGTAGTAGTTGTGGTAGTAGCAGTAGTGGTAGTAGCCGAAGTAGTAGTAGTTGGAGTAATCACAAAAGTAGGGTTAGTTGCAGCATCAGTAGTAGTACTAATAGTAGTAGTATTCCTAGTAATAAGTGCAGTAGTAGTAGTACTAATAGTAGCAACAATAGTAGTAGTAGTAGTAGCAATAGTAGTAGTACTTGTAGTATTAGTAGTAGTAGTAGGACTAGTAGGACTAGTAGTAGTAGTAGTAGAAGTAGTAGCTGTAGTAGTAGCAGCAGCAGTAGGAGTTGAAGTAGTTGTACAAGGAGTAGTAGTAATAGTAGTAGTAGTTGTTGTTGTTGTTGTTGTCGCTGTTGTAGTAGTAGTAGTACTAGTAGTAGTGTTAGTAGTAGTGGAAGCACTAGAACTAGTAGTGGTGGTGGTGGTGGTGGTGGTGGTGGTAGTAGTAGTAGTAGTAGTAGTAGTAGTAGCAGCATTAGTAGAGTGCAGTAGGAGTAGTAGTTGTTGTTGTTGTTGTTGTTGTTGTACTACTGGAAGCAGTGGCAAAAGTAGTAGGGGTCGGAGTAGTAGTAGTAGCAGAAGAAATAGTTGCCATAATAGTAGTAGTAGCCGCAGCAGCAACAACAGTAGTTGTAGTAGTAGTAGTAGTCTTAGTAGCCACAATAGTAGTAGGAGTAGTAGTAGTAGCAGCAGTAGGAATTGTAGTAGCAATAGTACTAGTAGTTGTTGTAGTGGTAGGAGAAGTAGTTGCAGTGGTTGTAGTTGTAGTAGTAGTAGTATTATTAGTTGTAGGACTGGTAGGACGAGTAGTAGTAGTAGGAGGCAGGAGTTGGAGCAGGAGTAGTACTCGTAGTAGTAGTATTTGGAGCAATAGTAGTAGTAGTAATAGCTATAGCAGTAGTAGCCGTAGTAGTAGCGGAAGTAGTAGTAGAAGTTATAGCAGCAGCAGTAGTAGTAGCTTTAGTAATAGTAGTAGAAGTAGTAGCGGCAGTAGTATTAATAGTTGAAAGAGTAGTAGTAGTTGTAGCGGTTGGAGTAGAAGTAGCAGTAGTAGAGAAAGTAATAGTAGAAGTAGAAGCATCAACAATAGTAGTCGTAGTAGTAGTAGTAGTAGGAGTAGTAGCAGCAGCAGCAGTAGGAGTAGTTGTAGTAGTAGTAGTACTCGTAATAGTGTGGTCGCAGTAGCAGTATTAGTAGTAGTACTAGTCGTTGGACTACTAGTAGTAATAGTTATAGTTGTTGGAGTAGTAGTAGTACTAGTAGCTGTAGTTGCGCTAGTAGTGTGGTAATAGTAGCAATCATAGTAGTAGCAGTAGCAGTAGTAGTAGTAGTTATAGTAGTAGTAATAGCACGACTAGTAGTAGTAGAAGTAATAGTAGTAGTAGTAGTATTATTATTATTAATAGAAGTAGTAGCAGCACTAACAACAATAGTAGTGGTGGAAGCAGCAGCAACAATACTAGTAGTAGTAGCTGTAATCGTAGTTGCTGCAGCCGCAACAGTAGTGGTAGTAGTAGTATAAGTTATAGTAGTAGCAAGAATAGTAGTAGGAGTTGGAGTGGGATTAGGGGTCGTAGTAGTAGTAGTGGTGGTGTTAGTAGTAGTGACAGTAGTAGTAGTAGGAGGTGGAGGAATAGTAGTGGTAGTAGTAGCAATTATTTTTGTTGTAATTGTAGTAGTAGTAGTAGCAGCAGTAGCATCTGCTGCAGCAGGTGCAGTAGTAGTAATTGTAATAGTAGTTATTGTTGTTGTTGTAGTAGTAGTTATTATTGTAGTAGTACTAGTTGGAGCCACAGCAGCAGCAGCAGCAGCAGCAGTAGTTGGACTTGTAGCAGTAGCAGTAGTACTAAGAGTAGTTGTGGTAATAATAGTATGAGTAGCAGTAGTTATAAAAGTAGTAGTAGTTCGAGTAGTAATAGTTGTAGTAGCAATCATAGTAGTTGTTGCAGTAGTAGTAGTAGGAGTAGGGGTAGCAGTTGGGGTTGTTGTAGTGGTAGTCGTAGTGGTATTTGTAATAGGAGTAGCACTACTAGTAATAGTAGTAGTAGCAGTAGTAGGAGTGGTAGCAGTAGTAGCAGTAGTAGCAGTAGTTGCTGTAGTGGTAGTAGCAGCAATTGTAGTAGCAGCAGTAGTAGCAATAAAAGCAGTAGCAATAGTCGTCATTGTTGTTGTTGTAGTAGTAGTAGTTATAGTAGTAGTGCTAATAGTGGTAACAGTAGTAGTAGTAGTAGAAGCCGAAGCAGTAGTTGTACCAGAAGTTGTAGTAGTAGTCATAGTAGGAGTAGTAGGAGTAGTCTTTGTAGTAATAGTAGTAGGAGTTGTTGTATTTGTAGCAGCGGTAGTAGTAATAGTAGTAGTTGTAGTAATAGTACTAGTAGTAGCAGCAGAAGTAATTGTAGTAGTAGTAGCAGCAGTAGTAGGAGTAGTGGTAATTGTAGTAGTGGTAGCAAGAGCAGTAGTAGTACCAGTATTAGTAGTTGTCGCAGTAGCCGTTGTAGTAGTAGCAGCAACAATTGTACTTGTAGTAGTAGTAGTACTATAAGTAGTGGTACTGGTAGAAGTAGGGCAAGTTGCAATTGGAGCAGTAGTAGTACAATAAGTAGTAGTAGTAGGACAAGTAGTAGTAGTAGCGGTAGTAGCAGTAGTAGCAGCAATAGTAGTGGAAACAGTAGTAGCACAATTGTTGCAGTAGCAGTCGCAGTTGCAGTAGTTGTAGTAGTAGTAGTAGAAGTTGGAGAAGTAATAGTAGTAGTTGTAGTAGCTATAGTGGGAGTAGTGGTAGTTGTAGTAGTAGTAGTAATCGCCGCAATAATAGTAGATGTAGTAGTTGTGGTAGTAGTAGTAGTAGTAATAGTATTAGTAGTAGTCATAGCAGCAGCAGCAGAAGTAGTAGTTGTAGTAGTAGTAGTGGTAGTAGGAGCAATAGCAGGAGTAGTAGTAGTCGTGGTAGTAGGAGTAGTAGTAGTCGTAGTAGTAGGAGTAGTAGTACTAGTGGTAGAAGTGGTAGCTATATTAGTAGTAGTAGTAATAGTAGTAATACCAATAGTTTCAGAAGTAGTAGTAGTAGCAGTAGTCGTAGTAGGCGCAATAGTAGTAATGGTAACAATAGTAGTAGCTGCAGTTGTACTAGAAGTATTAGTTATAGTTGGAGACGTAAAGTAGCAGCAGCAGCCGTAGTAGTAGGAGTAGTGGCAGTAGTAGGAGCAGTAGTAGTACCAGTAGTAGTAGTAGTAGCCATAGTAGCAGTTGTAGTAATAGTGGTTTTAGTAGTAGTAGTAGCAATTGTACTAGTAGTGGTAGTAGTAGAAGTAGGGCAAGTTGCAAGTGGAGTTGTAGTAGTACAATAAGTAGTAGTAGTAGGAGAAGTAGCAGTAGTAGAAGTAGCAGCAGTTCTAACACTAGTAGAAGTAATCGTAGTAGTAGTAGTAATAGTAGCAGCAGCAGTAGTGGTAGCAATAGTAGCAGTAGTAACCATTGTAGTAGCAGTTGTAGTAGTAGTCATAGTAGTAGTTGGAGTAGAAGTTGGAGAAGTAATAGTAGTAGTTGTAGTAGCTATAGTAGGAGTAGTAGTTGTTGTTGTAGTAGTAGCAGTAGCAGTAAGAATAGAAGAAGTAGTAGTTGTGGTAGTAGTAGTAGAAGTAATAGTATTAGTAGTAGCTGCAGTAGTAGCGACAGAAGTAGTAGTAGTAGTAGTAGTAGTAGCAGTCGTAGCAAAAGCAACAATAGTAGTAGGAGCAGTAGCAGGAGTTGGAGTAGTAGTAGTAGTTGTAGGAGTAGTAATACTAGTAATAGAAGTGGTAGTACTAGTAGTAGTAGTTGTAGGAGTAGTAGTACTAGTAGTAGAAGTGGTAGTACTAGTAGTAGTTGTTGTTGTTGTCGTTGTTGTGATTGTTGTTGTAGTCATTGTTGTACTAGTAGTAGAAGCAGAGTTGTATTAGCAATAGAAGTAATAGTAGTAATAGCTATAGTTTTAGCAGTAGTAGTAGCAATAGTCAAAGTAGTAACTGTAGTAGTTGCCGTAGCAATTATTGTAGCAGTAGTAGTAGTAGGCGGAGAAGTAGTAGTACTGGCAGCACAAGTAGGGCTCGTAGTAGTTGTACAAGTAGTAGCCTTTCTAGAAGCAGTAGCAATGTTGGTAGTAGTAGTTGTGGTAGTAGTAGCAGTAGCAGCCATTGTAGTAGCTGTAGTAGTAGTATTAGATGTATTAGTGGGAGTTATAGTGTAGCAATCATCGTAGTTGTAGTAGCAAAACTAGTAGTATTAATAGTAGTAGCAGTAGGAGTAGAAGTAGTAGTCAGACTAGCAGTTGTTTTAATAGTTGTTGTAGTAGCAATAATAGTAGTACCTGTAGTAGTAGCAGTAGCAGTAGCAGTAGCAGTAGCAGTAGTAGTAGGAGTGGTAGAAGTAATAGTAGTAGTAGTAGTAGTAGTAGTGTTAGGAGGAGGAGGAGGAGGAGGAGTAGTAGTAGTAGTGTAGTAGTGGCCATAGTAGTAGTAGTAGAATTAGAACTAGCAGTGAGGGTTGTAGTTGTAGTAGTTGTAGTAGTAGTAGTAGTAGTAGTTGTAGTAGTAGTAGTAGTAGTAGTAGTAGTTGTTGTTGTTGTTGTTGTAGTAGTAGTAGTAGAAGTAGATGTAGTTGCAATAGTTATAGAAGAAGTGGTAGTAGTATTAGTAATAGTACTAGGAGGAGGAGGAGGAGTAGGAGCAGCAGTAGCAGCAGCAGGAGTACTAGTAGTTGTTGTTGTTGTTGTTGTTGTCATCATAGTAGTAGGAGGAGTAGCAGTAGGAGTAGGAGTAGGAGTTGGGGTAGTAGTCACAGTAGTAGTTGTAATACTTGTAGTAGTAGCAACATCTGTTATAGTAGATGTACTAATAATAGTAGTAGGAGGAGAAGTAGTAGTATTAGTAGTTGTTGTTGTTGTTGTTGTAATTGCAGTAGTAGTAGTATGAGTTGGAGTAGGAATGGTAGTTGTAGTGGTAGTACTATTAGTTGGAGTAGTAGTAGCAGTAGTACCAGTAGTAGTAGGAATAGTAGTAGTAGCAATAGTACTAGTAGTGGTTGTTGTTTTAGTAGTAATAGTAGTAGTAGTAGTAATAGTCGTTGGAGTAAGGGCAGTTGTAGTAGCAGTAGTGGTAGAAGTAGTAGGAGTTGGATTAGGAGTAGTAGTAGCAATAGTAGTAATAGTTGTTGTAGTGGTAGTAGTAGCAGCAGTAGAAATAGAAGCAGTAGTTGTAGTCATGGTAGTAGTAGAAGTAGTAGTGTTAGTAGTAGTAGGAGTAGTAGCAGCAGCAACAGCAGCAATAGAAGACGTAGTAAGTAGTAATACTAGTATAAATCGTAGTACTACTAGTAGTAGTTGTTGTAGTAATATAAGTATTAATAGTAGTAGTAGTTGTTGTTGTTATAGCAGCAGTTGTAGTAACAGTTGTGGTAGCAGCAGCAGTAGCAGTAGTAGTTGTAGAAGTAGATGTAGTAGTAGTTCTATCAGTAGCGTATTCAGCAACAGCAGGAGGAGGAGTAGTAGCACTAGTAGTATTATTACAAGTAGTGGTAGTAGTAGTGGTGGTTGTTGTTGTAGTAGTCGAAGTGGTAGTAGCAACAGTAGCAATAATAAGTGTAGCTGAAGTTGTTGTAGTAGGATAAGCAGTACGAGCAATAGTTGTAGCAGCAGTAAGAACAATATTAGTAGTAGTAGTGTAGTAGAAGCCACAACAGCAATAGTTGTAGTTGTAACAGTCATAGTAGTTGCAACTGTAATAGTAGCAGTAGTAGCAATAGAGTAGTAGGAGTAACAGCAGCAGTAGTAATAGTAGTGTTTGTAATAGGACTAGTAGAAGCAGTGGTAGTAGTTGTTGTTGTTGTTGTAGTAGTAGTAGTAGTAGTAGTAGTAGTAGTAGTAGTAGTAGTATTAGTTGTTGTAGTTGTAGGAGAAGCAGTAGTATTTATGGTAGAAGTAGTTGTAGAAGTTGTATTATTAGTAACAATAGTAGTAGTAGTAGTTGCAGAAGGAGCAACCATAGTAGCAGTAGTTGTAGTAGTTGAAGTAGTTGAAACAGTAACAGTAGTAGCAATTGTATTAGCGGTAGTAGTAGTTGTAATAGTAGTAGAAGTAGTAGTAGTAGTAGTAATAGTAGTAGTAGTAGAAACAGTGTTAGTAGTTGCAGCAGCAGTAGTAGTAGTTAGTAGTAGTAGTGGGAGTAGCAGTTGTAATAGTAGTAGATGTAGCAGAAGTAGTAGCAGTAGAAGTAGTAGGGGTAGTACAAGTAGCTGTAGTAGCAGTAGTAGCAGCAATAGTAGTTGCAGTTGTAGTAGTAGTAGCAGCATCAGTAGTAGTAGCTTTTGTTGTTGTTGTAGTGGGGGTAGTAGTAGTAGTTTAGTTGTAGTAGTAGTTGTTGTTGTTGTAGTAGTAGTAGTGTAGGTAGTTGTAGTCGTAGTTGCAGCAGTAATAGTAGAGGAAGTAATGGAAGTAGTATTAGTAGTAGCAGTAGAAGTAGTCGTAGTAGTAGCAGTAGTGACAACCGTGGCAGCAGTAGCAGCAGTAGTAATAGTTGTTGTAGTTGTAGCAGTAGCAGAAGTTGTAGCTGTAGTAGTAGTAGGAGAAGTAGTTGTACTTGTAATTGTGGGAGAAATGGTAATAGTAGCATTACTGGAAGTAAAAGTAGTAGTAGTAGCAGTAGTAGTTATAGTAGTAGTAGTGGTAGTAATAGTAGTTGTAGTGGTGGTAGTAGTAGTTGCAATAGTAGTAGAAGCATTAGTAGGAGGAATAGTAGTAATAGCAGTAGTAGAAGTAGCAATTGTAGCAGTAGTGGTAATAGTAGTAGTAATAGTATTAGCAGTAGCAGGAATAACCGTAGTCGTAGCAGCAGCAGTAGCAATAGTAGTAGTAATAGCACTAGTGTTAGTAGTGGTAGTGATAGTAGTTGTAGTAGTAGTACTAGTACTAGTAGTTGGAGTAGGAGTAGGAGCAGGAGTAGGAATTGTACTTTTAGTAGTAGCTGCAGTAGTAGTAGCAGTAGTAGTAGTAGTAGTAGCAGTAGTAGTACCGGTAGTAGTAATAGTAGTAGTTGTCGTACTAGCAGTAGTAGTTGTTGTTGCAGCAGCAATAGTAGTAGCAGTAGAAGCAGCAATGGTAGCAGTAGTAGTATTAGCAGTATTAGTAGTAGTAGAATTAGTATGAATAAGAGTAGTAGTTGTAATATTTGTAGTTGCTGTCATATTAGTAGCAGTAGCTGTTGTTGAAGTAGTAATAGTTATTGTAGTAGTAGAAGCAGTAGCAGCCAGAGTAATACTAGTTGTAGATTAGAAGTAGTTGAAGTAGCAGTCGCAATAGTAGTAGTAGTAATAGTAGTAGTAGTAGTAGTAGTAGTAATTGTAGTAGTAATAGGAGTAGTAGTACGAATAAGTGTAGGAGTAATAGTAGGAGTACCAATAGATGTAGTAGTAGTAGCAGTACTAATTGTAGTAGTAGTAGTAGTAGTAGTAGCACTAGTAGTAGTTGTAGCGCTAGTTCGAGTAATAGTTGTTGTAGTTGTAGCAGTAGTAATACTAGCAATAGTAGTGGCAACAACAGTAGTTGTAGTAGTAGTACTAATACTATTAGTAGTAGTAGAGGTAACAATAGTAGTAGTAGCAGCAGCAGCAGTAGTAGTAGTGGTAATAGTAATAGCGATACTAGTTGTCATACTAGTAGCAGTAGCACTAGTTGGAGTAGTGCTAGTATTAGTAGTATTGGTAGTAGTAGCCATAGAGGCAGTAGTAATAGGAGTAGTAGTGGAAATAGCACTTGTAGTAGTAGTAGTAGTAGTTGTGGTAGTAGTGGTAGTAGTAGTAGTAGTATTAGTAGTAGTAGTAGTAGTTGTTGTAGTAGTAGTTGTAGTAGTAATAATAATAATAATAGTAGTAGCAGCAGTAGCAGTGGTAGCAATAGCACCAGTAGTTGTATTTGTAGTAGTGGTACTAGCTGTAGTAGTAGTTGTAGTAGTTGTAGCCGTAGGAGAAGTAGGTATAGTAGTAGGAGAAGAATTAGCTATACTAGTTGTAGTAGCGATAGCAGTAGCAGTTGTAGCTATAGCAATAGTAGTAGTTGTAGTGTTAGTAGTAGTGATAACAGTAGTAGTAGTAGTAGTAGTAGCAGCAGCTTCAGCAATAGTAGTAGTAGCAGCAGTATTAGTGGCAATAGTAATAGTAGTAGTACAAGCGGTATTAGTAGTAGTAGTTGTAACAGTAGATGCAGTAGGAGGACTGATATTAGTAGTGCTAGTAATAATAGTGGCAGCAATAGTAGTATTAATAGTAGTAGTAGTAGAATTATCTGCAGCAGCAGTAGTAGTAAATATGTAGTAGTAGATAGCATTAGTAATTGTAGCAGCAACAGTAGTAGCTGTTGTAGTCGTGGTAGTAGTAGTAGTAGTAGCAGCAGCAATAGTGGTAATAGTAGAAGAAGTAGTAGTTGGAAAAGTAGTAGTAGCTTTAGTAGCAGAAGTAGCAATAGTTGGAGTAGCAACAGTAGCCGTACTAGTAGTAGTAGTAGCAGTGACAACAGCAGTGGTAGTAGTAGTGGTTGGAGAAGCATCAATAGTACTTGTGGTTGTAGTAGTAGTAGTAGCATTAATACTAGCAGAAGTCCTAGCAATGGTAGTTGCAGGAGCAGTAGTTGCAGCAGCAGCAGTAGTAGTGGTTGTAGATGTATTAGCATAATTAGTAGTAGTAGTAGTAGAAGAATAGTTATAGTAGCAACAGCAATAGTACTAGCAGTAGCAGTAGTAGTAGTAGTAACATCAGCAGTGGTAGTAGTAGTTGGAGAAGCATCGGTAGTACTTGTAGTAGTAGTAGCAGCAGCAACATTAGTAGTAGTATTAATACTAGTAGTAGTAATAGCAATGGTAGCTGTAGTAACAGTAGTAGCAGCAGTAGTAGTAGTAGTGGTCGTAGATGTAGTTGCATAAGTAGTAGTACTAGTAGTGGAAGTAATAGTTATAGTACTAGTAGTAGTAGTCATGGTGGTACAAGTAGTAATACTAGTAGTAGCAGTAGTAGTGGTAGTCCGAAAAGTATTATTAGTAGCAGTATCATTAATCGTAGTAGAAGTAGTAGCAGAAGTGATAGTTGTAGTAGTAGTAGTAGTAGTAGCAGTAGCAAAAGTTGTAGTCATAGTAGTAGTAATAATAGTACTAGCAGTATCAGTAATTGTGACAGATATAGTAGTAGCAATTGTTATAGTAGTAGTAGTTGTTGTTGTTGTTATTGGAGAGCTAGTAGTAGATGTAGTAGTAGAAGTAGCATTCGTTGTTGTAGTAGTAGTATTAGTTGAAATAGTAGTATTTGTTTTTGTAGTAGTTGTACTAGTAGCAGAAGTAGTAGTTGTGGTAGAAGTAGAAGCAATAGTAGTAGAAGATGTAGTAGCAGAAGAAGGAGTAGTAGTAGTAGAAATAGTGGTAGTAGTTAGCTGTAGCTGTAGTAGCCGTAGTAGCAGTGGTAGGTGTTGTAGTAGCAGTCATAGCAGATGTAGTAGTATTTACAGTAGTAGTTGTTGTTGTAATACAAGTAGAAGTAGTAGTAGTAGTAGTAATAGTAGCAGAAGAAGTGGCGGTGGTAGTAGTAGTAATACTCATACTAGTAGTAGTAGTAGTAGCAGAAGTATTATTAGTTGAAGTAGCAGTTGTAGTAGCAGCAATATTAGTAGTAGTGGTAGTAGCATTAGGAGAAGTAGTAGTGAAAGCAATAGTAGTAGCGATGTAAGTAGTAGTATTAGTAGTAGTAGCAACTATAGTAGTAGTTGTAGTCGTAGCATACTAGTAGCAGCAGTTGCAGCAACTGTAATAGTTATACTAGTAATGGGGAATGGATTAGGAGTATTGGTAGTGGTAGTAGTAGTTGTAGAAGTAGTAGTGGTAGTAGCAGTAGTAGTTGAAGTAGTTGTAGTAGAAATTGTATTAGGAGTAGCAGCAGCAGTAATAGGAGTTGTTATAGAAATAGCACTAAAAGCAATTGTAGCAGTAGTTGTTGAGTAATGGTAGTAGTAGAAGTAGCATTAGTGGTAGTACTAATAGTTGTTGCAGTAGCAGTTGTCGTAGGAGAAGCGGTAGTAGTAGCAACCGGAGAAGTAATAGGCGTACTAGCTATAGCAGTAGTTGTAGTAGCAGTTGTACCAATAGGAGAAGAAGTAGGCATAGAAGTACCAGAAGAAGTAGGTATAGTAGTAGTAGCAGCGATAGAAGCAACAGTAGCAGCAGTAGCAGTAGAAAAAGTTATGGTAGTATAGAAGTAGTATTAGTAGCAATAGTAATAGTAGTAGTAGAAGCAGCATTAGTAGCAATAGCAGTGGTAGTAGTAGCAGCTGTATCAGGAGTAGTATCGAGGTAGTAGTAGCAGTAATAGTAATAGTAGCAGCAGCAACAGCAGCAGTAGTGCTAGTAATTGTTGTTGTTGTAGTTGTAGTAGTAGTAAGAGTAGTAGTAGTAGTAGTAGTAGCAATAGCAGTAGTAGCAATATTAGTAGTAGCAACAGCTACAACAGCATCTGTAGTAGTTGTAGTAGTAGTAGTACAAATAATAGTACAAGCAACAGTAATAGTTGCTGTAGTCATGGTAGTAATAGCAGAAGTAGTAGTTGGAGAAGTAGTAGTAGCAATATTAGTAGTAGTAGTAGTAATAGTAGTAGTAGTAGTAGTAGTACTAGTAGTACTAGTACTACTACTAGTAGTAGTGGTAATTGCAGTTGTTGATGGAGTAGTGGCAGTTCTACCGGTAGTTGTTGTAGTTTTAGTGGAGTAGTGCAGTAATAGTAGTATAAGTAGTAGTAGTGGTGGTGCTGGTAGTAGTTGTTGTAGTAGTAGTACTAGCTGTAGTAATAGTAGTAGAAGTAGTTGTAGCAGCAGTAGTAGTAGTAATAGCAATAGCAGCAGCAGCAGCAGTAGTTGTAGAAGTAGTCATAGTAGTAGCAGTAGTAGTAATAGCAATAGCATCAGAAGTAGTAGTAGTAGGAGTGTTAGTAATAGTACTAGTAGTAGTAGTGCAAGTAGTTGTATTGGTAGTAGTAGAAGTAGTCATAGCTGGAATAGTAGTAGTAATAGCAATAGCAACAGCAACAGTAGTAGAAGGAGTGTTAGGAGTACTTGTAGTAGTAGTAGTAATGCTAGTAGTAGTTGGAGTAGTAGTAGCTGTAGTAGTAGTAGTTGTATTAGTAGTAGTTGGAGAAGTAGTAGCCGTAGTAGTAGTAGTTGCATTAGTAGTAGTAGAAGTAGTAGTAGTTATTATTGTCGTAGTAGTAATAATAGTAGTAGTAGTAGTAGTAATAGTCATGGTGGTAGTAGTAGTAGTAGTAGCCACAGTAGCAGTAGTAGAAGTAGTAGTTGCAGTGCTAGTAGTAATAATAGTAGTAGTAGCAGCAGTAGTATTAGTAGTAGGAGTGTTCGGAGTAGTAAAAGCGTTAGTAGTAGTAATAATAGTTGTAGTATGTGGAGTCGTAGGAGTCATAGGATTAGAAATAGTATTAGTAGCAGCAACAAGAATAGTAGTAGTAGGAGTAGTAGTGGCAATAGGTGTAGTAGTAGGATTAGCAGAAGTAGCAGCAGCAGTGGTAGTAGTCGTAGTAGTAGTAGTAGTTGTTGTAGCAGTTATCGTTGTAGCAATAGTAGTAGTTGTAGTGCAAGAAGCAGCAGTAGTAGTAGTAGTAGTTATAGTCGTAGTAGCGGTAATAGTAGTAGTTGTAGTAGTAGTCATTATTGTAGTACGAGTTGGTTTAGGAGTAAGAGTACTAGTAGTAGCAGTAGTAGTAGTTGTTGTAGTCGGAGTAGCAGAAGTAGTAGTAGGAGTAGTAGTAGTAGTAGTGGTAGCAATAGTAGCAGTAATAAAAGAAGTAGTAGTAGTAGAAGAATAAGTAGTAGACGTAGCCGTTGTATTAGTGGCAGTACTAGTAGTAGTAGTAGCAACAGCACTAATAGTAGTAGTAGTACTTGTGGTAGTAGTAGTAGCAATAGTAGTAGTTGTTGTAGTGATAACAGTAATAGTTGTAGTTGTAATAGTTCTAGTAGTGGTAGTAGTTGTAGTATTGGTAGTAGTGGTAGAAGTAGCAGCAGTAATTGGAGTAGGACTAGAAATAGCACCAGTAGCAGTAGTAGCAGTAGTTGTTGAAATAGTAGTGGTAGTTGTTGTTGTTGTTGTTGTATTAGCAATAGCACCATTAGTTGTATTTGTAGAAGTAGTTGTAGGAGAAGTCGTAGTAGTTCTAGTAGCAGAAGTAGTAGTAGTGCCAGCCGTAGCAGTAGTAGTAGTGGTTGTTGCAGTAGGAGAATGTGTATGTATAGTAGAAGGAGAAGAAGTAGGTATAGTAGTAATAGTAGTGGTAGCAACAATAGTAGCAGGTGCAATAATGACAACAGTGTAGTATTAGCAGAAGCGGTAATAGTATTAGTAGTAGTAGCAGCAACAGTAGTAGTAGTAGCAATAGCAGTAGCAGTAGTAATGGTAGTAGTAGTACAAGTGGTATTAGTTGTGGTAGTAGTAGTAACAGTAGTTGCAGCAGCAGTAGCAGAAGTAGTAGGAGCAGTGCTGCTAATAATAGTAGTAGCAATAGTAGTAGCAGTAGTAGTAGCAGCATCTGCAGCAACAGTTGTAGTAGTTGTAGTACTTGTAATAGTAGTAGCAGCAGTAGTAGTTGTTGTAGTCGTGGTAGTAGTAGTAGCAGTAGTAGTTGCAGCAGCTGTAGTAGTAGAAGTAGTAGTTAGAGAAGTAGTAGTAGTAGTAGCTGTAGTAGCAGAAGTGGTAGTAGTAGCAGCAGCAACAGCAGTAGCAGTTGTAATACTACTAGTAGTAGTAGTTAGAGCATATTTAGTAGTACATGTAGTAGTAGTAGCAGCAGTAGCAGCAGCAGTTGTTGTAGTATTAACACTAGCAGTGGTCATAGCAGTGGCAGCTGTAGTAGCAGTAGTAGCAGAAGTAGTAGTAGTAGTAGTAGTCCTAGACGTGCTAACAGAAGTAGTAGTAGTAGTAATAGAAGTAATAGTTATAGTAGTAGTAGTGGTAGTCGTGGTGGTATTAGTAGTAATGCTAGTAGTAGCAGTAGCAGTAGTAGTATTAGTAGGAGTAGCAGTAGTTATAGTAACAAAAGTTGTCGTAGTAGGAATAGTAGTAGGAAAAGTAATAGTCATAGTAATAGGAGTAGCAGCAGTAGTATTAGTAGTAGTTGTTGTTGTGGTGGTAGTAGTAGTAGTAATAGTAGTAGTAGTAGTAGTATTAGTAGTAGTAGTTGTAGTAGTAGCAATAGTAGTTGTAGCAGTTGTTGCAGTAGCAGTTGCAGTAGTCATAGCAATAGTTGTAGTCGCAGAAGTATTTGGAGTAGGTGTAGGTGAAGTTGTAGCTGCAGTAGTGGCAGCAGTAGTTGTAGCTATAATAGTTGTAGTAGTAGTTGTTGTTGTTATTGTAGCTATTATCGCAATAGTAGTAGTTGTTGTATTAGTAGTATTAGTAGTTATAGTAATAGTAGCAGCTGTAGTTGAAATATTAGCTGTTGTAGTAGAAGTAGCAGAAGTAGAAGTTGTATTAGTAGGATTAGCAATAGTAGTTTTAATAGTTGTTCCTGTAGCAATAATTGTAGCAGTAGTAGCAGAACTGTTAGTAGTTGTAGTAGTAGTAGCGAAAATAACAACAACAGCAGCAGCAGCAGTAGTATTTTTAGTAGTAGGAGTAGAAGAAGAAATAGCAAAAGTAGCAACAGCAGTAGTTGTAGTACTAGTGGTACTTGTAGCAATTGCTGCAATAGCAGTTGTTACAGTAGTGGTAGTAGTAGTAGCAGTTGTAGTAGTACGAATAGCAGTAGTTGTTGTAGAGTTGGTGGTACTAGCAGCAGTAGTAGTAATAGTAGTAGAAGTAGTAGTAGTGGAAATAGTAGTAGTAGTTCTAATAGACATAGTAGTAGCAGTAGTAGCAGTTGTAATAGTAGTAGTGGTGTTTGTAGTTTGTAGTAGTTGCAGTAGTAGTATTAGTTGTAGGAAAAGTAGTAGTTGCAGAAGTAGATGTAGTTGTAGGAGTAGAAGCAATAGTAGTAGTAGCAGCAGCAGTAGTAGTCGTAGTAGTTGTAGTACTAGCAACAACAACAATAGCAACAGTAGCAGTAGTAGTATTGGTAGTAGCATTTGTAGCCGCAACAGCAGTAGTCATAGTCATAGTAGCAGCAGCAACAGCAGCAGTAGTCGTAGCCGAAAGGGTAGCAGTAGTAGTTGTAGCAAAAGTAGTATCCGTAGTACTAGTTCCGGTAGTAGTAGAAGCAGTAGTAATAGCAGTTGTAAGAGTAGTGGTTGAAGTAGTAGTAGTTCTAATAGTAGCAGCAAAAGCAGCAGTAGTAGTAGTTGTTGTTGTTGTAGTTATGATCGTAGCAGTAGTAGTAGTAGTTGTTGTTGTTGTAGTTGTGATCGTAGCAGCAGGAGTTATAGTAGTAGTAATAGTCGTGTTATTATTAGTACTTGTAGCAGCCGTAGTACTAGTATTAGTAGTAGTAGGAGTCGTAGTAGTAGTAGTAATAGTAGTAGTTTCACTAGTAGGAGTTGCAGTAATTGTAGTTGGAGTATTTGTAGTTGGAATTGTGGTAATAGTAGCTATAGTAGCAGCAGAAGTAGCAGTACTGGTAGAAGAAGTATGAGCAGTAGTTGTAGCAGTAGTAATAGTAGTAGTTGTTATTGTTGTAGTAGTAGAAGCAATAGTACTAGTAGTAGTAGTCGGACAGGTGGTAGTAGTAGTATTAGTAGCCGTAATAGTAGTAGTAGTAGTAGTAGTAGTAGTAGTATAGTAGTAGTAGAAGAAGTAGTAGTGGCCGTAGTAGCAGTAGTAGTTGTAGCAATAACAGTAGTAGTAGCAGTAGTAGTAGTAGAAGTAATAGTAGTACCCGTAGTAGCAACAATATAGCAGCAGTAGTAGCCGTAGCAGCAGCAGCAATAGTTGTAGTAGCTATTGCAATAGTGGCAATAGTAGCAATAGTAGTTGCAATAGTAGTAGCAGTAGGAGTAGTAGCGGTAGTAGCAGTAGTAGCAATAGTATTTGCAATAGTAGTAGCAGTAGCAATAATAGTACTAGTAGTAGTAATAGTAAAAGTAGTAGTAATAGCAATTGTAATAGTAGTAGCATTTTTCGCAGTAGTAGTAGCATTTGAAGCAAAAATGCTATCTGATGTAGTAGTAGCAGTAGAAGCAGTAGTTGTAGCAATAGTAGTTGTAGTAGTAGTAGCATTAGTTATAGCACTAGAAGAAGTAGTAGTAGAAGCTATAGTTGTAGTAATAGAAATAGCAGTGGTTGTACTCATAGTAGTTGTAATAGAAGTAGTAGTAGTAGTAGATGCTATAGTAGAAGTAGCACTAGGAGAGCTAGTAGGAGTAGCAGCTATAGTAGTAGTTATAGTAGGAGTAGTAATAGTAACAGTAGTAGTACTAGTAGTTGTTGCAACAGAGGGAACAGTAGTAGTAGTAGTAGTAGTAGTAGTAGTAGTAGTGGTAGTAGTATTTGTGGACACAACAGCTATAGTTGTAGTGGTAGTGTAGTAACCATAGTAGTAGTTGTAATAGTAGTAGTTGTAGTAGTAGTAAAAGTAGTGCCCATAGTTATAGTAGTCGTAGTAGTAGAAGCAGCAGCAGTAGTAGTGGCAGAAGTAGTACTAGTAGTAGTAGTAATAGTAGGTGAAGTAGTAGTAGTTTTTGTCGTAGTAGCAACAACAACAACAACAACAACAACAACATCAGCAATAATAGTAGTAGTAGTAGTTATAGTTGTGGAAATATCAGCATTAGCAGCAGCAGTAGTAATAGTAGTATTATTATTAGTAGTAGTAGTATTAGTAGTAGTAGCAGTAGAAGTAGTAGTAGTTGTTGTAGCAGAAGTAGTAGTAGTAGTAGTTGTCGAAGTAGTAGCAATAGCAGTGCCCGTAGTTGTAGTAGTAGTAGTAGCAGTAGTAGTAGCAGCAGTAGTACTCGTAGCTGTAGTAGTAGGAAAAGTAGCAATAGTAGTAGCAGTTGTAGTAGTAGCTGAAGTACTAGCAGTAGTAGTAGTAGTATAAGTAATAGTAAAAAGAACAACAGGAGTGGTAGCAACAGTAGTAGCAGGAGTAGTATTTGTGGTAGTGGCAGCAACAACAACAACAACAACAGTAGTAGAAGTAGTGGTAGCAGTATTAGTATCCGCAAAAGTAGTAATTATAGTAGTAGTAGTTGCAAAAGTAGTAGTATTAGTAGTAGTAGAATTAGCAATAGTAATAGTGGTAGCAATGGCAATAGCAGTAGTAGTTGTAGTAGTAATAGTTGTAGTAGTAGCGAAAGTAGCAATAGTAGTATTAGTAATGGTAGTAGTAGTAGCAGCAGTAGTATTCTTGGTAGTTGTTGTAGTAGTTGTAGTAGTAGTAGAGATAGTAGCAGTAGTAGAAGTTGTTGTTGTTGTTGTTGCAGTTGTTGTTGTTGTTGTTGTAGTTATAGTAGTCATAGTAGTAGTAGGAGCAGGGGTAAAAATAGTAGTAGTAGTTGTTGTTGTTGTAGTATTAACAGTAGTAGTATTAGGAGTTGTAGTCATAGTAGTAGTAGCAGTAGTAGTAGTTGTTGTTGTTGTTGTAGTATTGGTAGTTGTAGTAGTAGTATTTGTAGCAATTGTAGTTATTATAAGTAGGAGTAGTAGTAGAAGTTTAAGAAGTAGTGGTAGTAGTAGTTGTTGTTGTAGTAGGAAAAGTAATACCAGTAGTAGTAACAGTAGTAGTATTAGGAGTAGTTGGTGTAGTCGCTGGAGTAGCAGTAGTGGAAGTAGCCATATTAAAAGTAGTAGTAGTTATTGTTGTTATTATTGTTGTAGTAGGATTAGTAGTTGTTATTGTAGTAGTAGCACTAATAGTAGCTATTGTTCTGATTGTTGTTGTAGCAATAGCAATTGTAAAAATTAGCAATTGTAGTCGTACTAGTAGTAGTAGGAGTTATTATAGTAGTAGATGTTGATGTTGTTGTAGTAGTTGTTGTAGTCGTAGTAGTTAGAAATTATAGTTGTAGTAGTACTTGTTGTTGCTGTTGTAGTAGGGGCACGAGTAGTAATAGTAGTAGTAGTAGTAGTGGTAGCAGTAGTAGTAGTAATAGTTGTAGTATTAGGAGCAGTAGCTATAGTAGCAGGTAGTTGTAGTAGTTGTAGAAGTTGTAGTAGTAGGAGTCTTAGGAGCAGTGGTAGTGGTGGTAGTAGTAGTAGTTGTAGTAGTTGAAGTGGAAGTAGTTGTGAAAGTAGTAGTAGTAATAGAACTAGTAGGCATAGCAATAGTAGTAGTAGTAGCAAGTGTAGTAGACAGAGTAGTAGTAGTAGTAGTAATAGTAAATGTATTCGGAGTAGTAGTAGTAGTAATAGTAGTAGTAGTAGTAGTAGTAAATGTATTCGGAGTAGTAGTTGTAATAGTAGGTGTTGTAGTAGTAGTGGTAGTAGTAGTTGGCAGTAGTAATTGTAGTAGTAGTAGGAGGATTAGCAGCAGAAGGAGTACTAGCAGTAGTTGTTGTTGTAATGGTAGGAGTAGTAGTTGGAGCAGGATTTGTAGTACTAGTATTGGTAGTAGTTGTACCAGTAGTTGTTGCAGTACTAGTAGTAGTAGTAGAAATAGTAGTAGCGGTACTAGTAGCTGTTGTAGTAGTAGCAGTACTCGTGGTTGCACTAGTAGTTGTAGTAAAAGTAGTAGTAGCAGTAGTACTAGTAGTAGTAGTAGATGTAGTAGTAGTAGTGGTGGTGGTGGTAGTAGTAGTAGTAGCAGTAGCAGCATATACAGCGGCAGTGGCAGTAGCAGTAGGATTACAAATAGTGGCAGTAGAAGTAGTTGTTGTTGTAGTAGTAGAAGCAGTAGTAGCAATAGCGGCAGTAGTAAGTCTAGCTGTAGTGGTGTAGTAGTAGTCATAGTTGCAGTTGCAGAAGTTGTAACAGAAGTAGTAGTTACTGCAGTAATAGTAGCAGTAGTAGCAATAGTAATAGTTGTAGTAGGAGTAGCAGCAGCAGTAGTAATAGTAGTAGTAGTAACAGTAGTAGTAGTAGTTGTTGTAGTTGAAGTATTAGGGGTAGTAGTCGCAGTAGCTGTAGGAGTAGAAGTAGTTGTAGATGTAGTAGTAATAGCGGTAGTAGTTGTTGGAGTAGTTGTAGTAGTGCTTGTATCCGTTGTGTTAGTATGAGTAGTAGTTGTAGTAGTAGTTGTTGTTATAGTAGTAGTGGTAGCGGTAGTAGTAGTAGTAGTGGTAGTTGTTGTTGTTGTTGTTATTGTACTAGGAGTTGTAGAAGTAGTAGCAATCGTAGTATTACGAGTTTGAGTAGGAGTTGTAGTTGGAGAAGTAGTTATTGGAGTATGGGTGGTAGTTGTTGAACGAGTTACAGTAGCAGTAGGAGTAGGAGTGGTAGTAGCAGTAGTTGTACGAATAATAGAGGTAGTAGTATAAGCAGTAGGAGTAGGAGTAGGAGTACTAGCTGTAGTAGTACTAGTAGTAGTAGGGGTTGCAACAGCAGCATATGTATTTGTGGTAGTAGTAGTAATATTATTCGTAGTAGTAGTAGTGGTAGTTGTTGTACTAATAGCTGCAGTAGTAGTAGTAGTAGTAGTAGTAGTAGTAGTCGTCGTTGTTGTTGTATAAGTATTAGAAGTGGTAGTAGTAGTTCTTGTTGTTGTTGGTGTTTTGCTAGTAGTAGAATAAGTAGTAGTTGTTGTAATTGTGGTAGGTGTAGCAGTTGTTGTAGTAGTAGTACTAGTTATAGGAGTAGGAGTAGTAGTTGTTATCGGAGTAGCAGTAGTAGCAAGACTAGTAGTTGCAGTAGGAGTTGCCGCAATATTAGTAGTAGTAGTATTAGCAAGAGTAGTAGTAGCAATAGTTGTAGTACTAATCGTAGTAGTACTAGCAGTACCAGTAATAGTAGTAGTAGTATAAGTAATAGTACCAGTAGTAGTACTGGTAAAAGTAGTAGTAGCAGTAGTAGCAGCAGCAGTAGCAGTTGTAGTTATACTTGTAGTAGTAGTAGCAGTAGTAGTACTAGTGGTCGTAGTAAGAGTAGTAGCAGGAGTAGTAGTTGTACAAGTGGTAGAAGTAGTGGTAGTAGCAGTAGTAGTAGTAATAGTAGTAGTAATAGTAATCATACTAGTAGTAGTACTAGTAGTAGTTGTAGTAGTAATAGTAGTAGTATTATGAGTAGCAGTAGTAGTAGTAGTAGTAACAACAACAGTACTATTAGTAGTAACAGTAGCAGTATTAGTAGTACATGGTTGTGGTGGTAGTAGTAGTAGTAGTAGTTGTTGTTGTTGTTGTAGAAGTAATAGTACTTATTGTTATAGTAGGAGTAGGAGTTGGTGTAGTAGTAGTAGTAGCAGTAGTAGTAGTGTAGTAATAGTAGAGGTAGTAGTAGTAGTAGAGGTAGCAGTAGAAGTACTATTAGCGGTAGTAGTAGCAATAGTAGTAATAGTAGTAGTTGTAGTAGTAGTAGTAGTAGTAGTAGCAGCAGCAGCAGCAGAAGTGGTAGTTGTGGTAGTATGAGGAGGGGGAGTAGTAGTTGTAGCAGTATTGTTTGTAACTGATACAGCAGTACTAGTAGTAGTGGTAGCAGTAATAGTAGTAGCAGAAGTTGTAGTAGTCGTCGAAGTAGGAGTAATTGAAGTAGTAGTCGGAGTAGTCGTGGTAGTCATAGTATTAGTAATAGTGGAAGTAGTTGCAGTAGTAGTAGTAGTAGTTGAAGTCGTAGTAGTGGAGATAGTTGTAGTAATAGTAGGAGCTGGAGTAGTAGTGGTAGTAGTAGGAGAAGCTTTAGTATTTGTCGTAGTACCAGTAGTAGTATTATTTGTTGGAGTAATCATAGTAGCAGTAATAGTAGTAGTAGTAATAGTAGTAGTAGTAGGAGGAGGAGGAGGAGGTGGAGGAGTAGCTACAGTAGTAGTAATAGTAGTAGTATTAGCACTAGTAGCAGTAGTAGTAATAGGAGTAGTAGTTGAAGGAGTAGTAGCACTCATAGTAGTAGTAGTAACAAGAGTAGAAGTAGTAGAAGCAGTAGTAATAGTAGTAGTAGTCATAGTAAAAGTTGTAGTAGTAATAGTGGGAAAGGTAGCCATAGTAGTAGCAGTAGTAGTAGAAGCAGTAGTAGCAATAGTAATAGTACATGTGGCAGCAACATTAGCAATATTAGCACTTGTAGTAGTAGTAGAAATAGTATTTGTATTAGTAGCAGCAGCGACATCTGCAGCAGCAGTAGTATTTGTAGTAGTTGTAGTAGCAGTTTTTGTAGTGGGTATAACAGTAGTAGCAGTAGTAGTACTAATAGTAGGAGGAGCTATAGTAGTAGTAGTAGTAGTAGTTTTAGTGGGTTTAGCATTAGTTGTGGCAGTAATAGTAGTAGGAGTAGCAGTAGTAGTAGTAGCAGTTGCAATAGCAGCAGAGGTAATAGTAGTAGTTATAGTAGTAGTTGTAGCAGATGAAGTAATATGAGTAGTAGTAGCAGCAGAAGTAGCAGCAGCAGCAGTAGTAGTAGAATTTGTGGTAGTCGTCGTAGTAGTAGTAGTAGTAGTTTTACAAGTAGTAGAATAAGTTGTAGTTGTAGGTGTAATTGTGGTAAGTGTAGTAGTTGTTGTAGCAGTAGTACTAGTTGTAGGAGTAGCAATAGTAGTTGTTGCTGGAGCAACAATAGTAGTAGCACAAGTAGTAGCAGTAGAAGTTGCCACAATAGTTGTAGTAGTAATATTAGCAAGAGTAGTAGTAGTACTAGTAGTAGTATTAGCAAGAGTTATAGTAGTAGTAGTAAAAGAGGTAGTAGCACTAGCAGCAGCAGCAGTAGCAGTTGTAGTTTTCCTGGCAGCAGCAGTAGTAGTTGTAGTTATATTAGCAGCAGCGGTAGGAGTAGTAGTAGTGGTACTTGTTTTAGTAGCAATATTAGAAATAGTAGTAGCAATACAAGTAGTTATAGTAGTAGCAATAGTAGCAATAGTAATAGTAGAACAGCAGTAGTAGTAATAATAGTAGTTGCTATAGGCGCAGCAGCTGTTCAAGCTGTAGCAGTAGTAGTAGAAGTTATACTAGTATTAGCAATAGTTATAGTAGTAGTAGTAGTATCTGTAGTTGCAATAGTAGTAGTAGTAATAGGAGTAGCAGTAGTTGTTGTAGCAGTTGTAGCATTAGTTAGAGTGGTAGCAGTAATAGCAGTAGTTGTAGTAGTAGTTGCAATAGCTGTAGTAGCAAGAGCAGCAGTAGCAGTAGCAATAGTAGTAGTAGTAGAAGTAGTAATAGAAGTAGCAGGAGTAGGAGTAGTAGTACTAGTAGTAGTAGTAGTAGCAATAGTAGTAGCACATGGAGAAATAGTAGAAGTAGTAGTAGCTGTTGTAATAGTAGTAGTTGTTGTAGTAGTGGTCGCAGCAAGTTTTGTAGTAATAGCAGCCACATCAGCAGTAGCAGCAGCAGTAGCAGTAGTAAGAGTAGTTACAGTAGTAGTAGCAATAGGCGTAGTAGGAGAAGTTATGGTAGTAGCAGTACTAGTAGTTGTGGTAGTCATAGCGATTGGAGGAGGAGGAGCAGTAGTAGCAGTAGTAGGAGCAGTAGAAGCAGCAGCAGCAGCAGTAGAAGTAGGAGTAGTGGTAAAAGTAGTTTTATTATTTGTAGTAGTACTAGTAGTGATTGTAATAGTAGTGGTTGCTATAGAAATAGTAGGAGCAATAGTAATAGAAGTCGTATTAGCGGTAGTAGTAGCAATTATTGTAGTAGCAGTAGCAGAAGCAGAAGTAGCAGTAATGGTAGTAGTAGTAGTAGTATTAGAAATAGTTGTTGTAGCAGTGGTAGTATAAGGAGCAGTAGTAGCAGAAGTGGCTGTTGTAGTGGGAAAAGTAGAAGTAGCAGTAGTAGTAGTTGTAGAAGTACTAGTAGGAGTAGTAGTAGTAGTAGCATTAGTTGTAGTAGCAGTAGTAGCAGTAGGAGAAGCAGTAGTAGGAGTAGCCGTAACTATAGCACTCTGAGCAATAGTTGCCATGGTAGTAGTAGTCGAAGTAGTAGACGTAGCAGCAGCAATAGTAGTAGTAGTACTAGAAGTGGTAGTGGTAGTAGTAGTAGCAGTACTAGTTGTTGTAAGAGTACAATTGTAGGAGTAGTCGCAGCAGGTGTACTAGCATTTGTAGTAGTTAGATTAGTAGTAGTAGTTGGACTAGTACAAGGAATAGAGATAGTATTAGTAGGAGTAACATTCGTAGTTGTAGTAGGAGTAGAAGTAGTAGTAGGTGTGGTAATTGTAGTTGTAGTAGTAGCAATAGTTTTCGTAGTTGTAATAGGAGCAGTAGTAATAGTTGTAGTAGTAGTAGTAGTACAAGTAGTAGCACAAGCAGTAGTAATAGTAACAGTAATAGTACTAGAAGTAGTAGTTGTTGTTGTTGTGGCAGCAGTAGTAGTACAAGTAGTGGCACAAGTAGTAGTAATAGTAGTAGTAGTAGTAGTACTAGAAGTAGTAGTTGTTGTGGTTGTGAAAGTAGTAGTAGTAGTAGCAGAAGTTATAGTAATAGTTGTAGTAGTAATAGTAGTAGTAGTAGTAGTAGTAGGGGTATTAGTAATTGTAGCAGTAGCAGTAGCACTAGTTGTTGTTGTTGTTGTTGTTGTTGTTGTAGTAGTAGTAATAGCAGAAGTTGTTGTAGTAGTAGTAGTAGAAGTTGTTGTAATATTTGTAGTAGTAGTAGGGGTATTAGTAGTAGTAGTAGTAGTAGTAGCAATAGCAGCGGTAGCAGCAATTGCAATAGTAGTAGTAGTAGTTATTATTATAGTAGTAGTAGGGGCATTTGTTGTCATAGTAGTAGTAGTAGTAGAAGTAATAGTATGAGCAGTACTAGTAATTGTAGTAGTAGTAATACTAGTGGAAATAGTAGTAATAGGAGTAATAGTAGTTGTTGTAGTAGCAGTATCAGTAGGAGTATTGGTTGTTGTTGTAGTAGCAATAATATTAGCTGTACTAGTAGCAGAAGTATTAGTAGTAGAAGCAGTAATAGGAGTTATAGTGGGAGCAGTAGTAGGAATAGTAGTAGTTGAAAGAGTGGCAGTAGCAGCAGCAGCAGCAGCAGTAATTGTAGTCGTAATTGGAGTAGTAGTTGTTGGAGTAGTAGTAGTAATAGGAGTTGGAGTAGTAGTAGTGGTAGGAGTAGAAGTAGTAGTAGTGCTAGGAATAGTAGTAGTAGTAGGAGTCGGAGCAAGAATAGTAGTAGTGGTAGTAGTAGTATTAGTAGCAGCAGTAGTAGTAGTAATAGAAAGAGTAGTAGTTGAAGTAGTAGTAGTAGCAGCAGTAGTTGTAGTTGTTGTACTAATAGTAGTAGTAGTGGTGGTAGTAATGGATGTAGTAGTAGTAGTAGTAGTAGCAGTAGCGGAAGGAGTTGTAGTTGTAGTAGCAGTAGCAGTAGTAGTAGTAACAGCACTAGTACGTGTAGTAGTTGTAGTAGTAGTAATAGTTGTGGTAGTAGTAGTAATAATAGTAACAATAGGAGTAATAATTGTACTTGTAGTAGTAGTAACAGTAGTAGTAGTAGTAATAATAATATTAGTAGTGGTAGTTGTTGTTGTTGTAGCAGTAGTTGTAGAAATAGCAGAAGCAGTAGTAGTAGTAATTTTGTATTAGTAGTTGTAGTAGTAGTCGTAGTAGCAGTACCAATAGTAATGGTAGTAGTAGTAGTAATAGTAATAGTAGTAGTAGTAGTAGTTGGAGTAGTAGTAGTCGTAGCAGTAGTAGTAACAGTAGTCATAGGAGTAGTTGTAATTGTATTAGTACTAATAGTTGAAGTAGTAGTAGAAGCAATAGAGTAGTAGTAGTATTCGTAGTAGTAATAGCAATAGAAGTAGTAGTAATAGTAGTTATGGTGGTAGTAGTAGCAAGACTAATAGTAGTAGTAGTAGTGGTGGTGGTGGTAGTGGTGGTGGTGGTCGTGGTAGGAGCAGTAGTAGAAGAAACAGCAGCAGCAGCAGTAGCAATAGTAGAAGTTGTAGTAGCAACTGCAACAACAATAGGATTATGGGTTGCTGTAGTAGGAGCTCGTGTAGTAGTAGTAGTAGCAAGAGTAGGAACAGGTGTAGAAGTAGTAATAATAGTAGCAGTAGCAGTAGAAATGGTTGTAGTAGTTGTAGGAGTAGCAGAAGTGGTAGTTGTAGTAGGTGTAGGAATAGTAGTAGTAGTAGTACAAAAAGTAGGAGTTGGAGTAGTAATTCTGCTGCTACTACTACTACTACTGCTACTACAGCTTCTAGTAATACTACTGCTACTACTGCAGCTTCTACTTCGGCTACTACTGCTACTTCCCCTATTTCAGCTACTACTGCTATTACTTCCACTACTATTGCTATTAGTGCTACTACTTCCATAGCCACTGCTACTACTACTCCTACTACTACTACAACAATTGCTACTGCTACTACTGCCACTACTATTGCTGCTACTACTACTACTACCTCTACTACTATTACTACTACTACTGCTACTACTGCTTCTACTACTATTCCTGTTTCTACTACTGCAACGAGTGGTACTACTCCTTCAACTGCTATTGCTATTAGTACTACTGCTACTACTGCTACTACTACTACTACTACTACTTCTACTCCTACTCCTACTACTACTACTACAACTACGACAACTTCTACAAATAATACTACTACTGCTAATACTACAAATACTAAAACTTCTCCTATTACTACTACTACTGCTACTACTACTACTACTATAACTTCTACTACTACTGCTACTCCTGCTACAGCTACTACTATGGCGGCTGCTACTACTGCTACTTCTATATCTACTGCAACTGCTACTGCAGCTACTACTGCTACTACTACTGCGACTAATACGGTTACTTCTGCTACTTCTGTTGCTACTACTAGTGCTTCTTCTACCACTACTACTATGACTACTACTGCTACTGCAACTACTATAGCTACTACTACTACTACTACTGCAACTACTACAACAACTTCTCCTACTACTACTACTACTACTAAGTCTACTACTATTACTATAACTACTACTACTACTACCACTAGCAATACTACTGCTGCTGCTAATGCTACTACAGCCATTACTACTACTACAATTGCTTCTACAGCTGCTGCTACAACAACTACTACTACTACTACCACCACACCTACTACTACTATTACTACTACTGCTACTACTGCAGGTATTGTTAATACTCCTGATGTTGCTGCTACTACTGCTACTACTACTAATACTACTGCTATTCCTGCAACTACTATCACAACTACTCCTACTAATACTACTTCTGCTACTACTACTGCAACTATGACTACAACTACGACTCCTGCTACTTCCACTAATACTACTTCTGCTCGTACTATTGCTTCTGCTACTGCTATTACTACTATTGCCACTACAGCTACTACTACTGTTTCTACTACAACTTCTACTAGTACTACTGCTACTACTACTAATACTACTAGTACTACTACTACTTTTGCTACTACTTCCACAACAACAACTACTACTACTACTATGACTACTGCGCTGCTACTACGACTACTACCGCTTTTGCTACAACTACTATTGCTGGTACAACTTCTACATCTACTTCTACTACTGCTATTGCTACTACTACTGGAACTACTACTACTGCTACTACTACTACTACAACTATTGCTTCTACTACTACTACGACTACTGCTACTGCTACGACTACTGTTGCAGCTACTACTTCTACTACTACTATTGCTATAACTACTACTACTACTACGACTATTACTGCTACTACTACTACTACTAGTACTACAGCAACTACTACTAAAGCTACTACGGCTACTACTACTACTGCAACTTCTACTACTGCTCCTACTACTACTACTGCTACAACAAGGACAATAACTACTACTGCTGCTGCTGCCATTTCTATTGCTGCTACTTCTACTATTACTATAGCTACTGTCGTTCCTATTGCTGTTACTTCTACTACTACTATTACTACTACATCTCCTACTACTTCTACTATTGTTACTACTACCACTGCAACTATACTGCTACTGCTTCTACAACTACTGCTACTCCTACTTTTGCAACTATAACAAGTTCTACTATCGCTCCTACTACTACCACTCCTGCTACTACTACTACTACTAGTACGATAACTACTACTATTGCTACTACTACAACTCTACTTCCACTACTACTACTGCTACTACTGCTACTACTGCTACTACGCTACTACTTCTTCTACTACTACTATTATGACTACTACTACTACTTGAATAACAACTGCTACTACTACTACTACTACTAATACTACAACTGCTACTGTTGTTACGGCTACTGCTACTACTACTACTCCTACTGCTACTGCGACTACTACTTCTGTTACTACTGCTTCTACTACTCCTGCTACTACTACTAGTACTACTATTGTTGTTGCTACTACTGCTACTACTACCCCAACTACTAATACTACTATTACTACTTCTACTAATAAAGTTACTGTTGCTACAAATGCTACAACTGCTACTACTTCTACTACTAATACTACTGCAATTGCTGCAACTGCTACTGCTGCTACTAGTACTTCAACTACTACTACTACTACTGTTGCTCCTACTATTACTATTGCTACTGTTACTGATACAACTACTTTTCCTACTACTTCTACTTCTGCAACTAGTACTGTTACCACTACAACTACTATTGCCACTACTACTGCTACTGCTACAATGACTACAACTACTGCTACTACTATTACTACTACTACCACTACTACAATTGTGACTACTACTACTACTAATACTGCTACAACAACTGCTACTACTACTACGATCGATTCGGCTGCTAGAACGACTACTACTACAACCACTGTGACTACTGTTACTACTAATACTGTTGCTATAACTACTGTTTATGCCACCACTAGTACAACTATTGCTATAGTAACAACTACCATTACTACTTCGACTATTACTACAGCAATAGCTACAAAGGCTACGACTACTTCAACTATTACAGCTACTACTACTGCTACCACTACTGCTACTACGGTTGCCACTACCGCTACTACTACTACAACACTAGTACTATTGCTGCTATTGTCGCTACTACTATTTCTA
>RXID01008921.1:487-23420 GCA_005019695.1 Trichopus zeylanicus subsp. travancoricus
GAAGAAGAAGAAGAAGAAGAAGGAAAAGGAGAAGAAGAACGAGAAGAAGAAGAAGAAGCAGAAGAAGAAGGAGACGGAGCAGAAGAAGAAGAAGAAAAAGAAGAAGAAGAAGAAGAAGAAGAAGAAGAAGAAGAAGAAGAAGAAGAAGAGAACGAAGAAGAAGAAGAAGAAGAAGAAGAAGAAGAAGAAGAAGAAGAAGAAGAAGAAGAAGAAGAAGAAGAAGAAGAAGAAGAAGAAGAAGAAGAAGAAAGAAGAAGAAGAAGAAGAAGAAGAAGAAGAAGAAGAAGAAGAAGAAGAAGAAGAAGAAGAAGAAGAAGAAGAAGAAGAAGAAGAAGAAGAAGGAGAAGGTGTAAGAGAAGGATAAGTTGCAGAGTTTTTGGATCTGATCGAATTCTCATGGTTCTCTCACGAGGGGACCATGCTTTCCAACCACATTCATAATGGTATCGAGATGGCCAGGCAGGTGTGGTCACAGGTCCTGAGCTCGGAGGTAATGGTGGAGCTGGGGATTGCGAGCAGCAGTAATGGAGGCAAAGAGAACCTAGATTATGGGGTGATTGAGAACTATGCGTATAGGAAAGAACAACAGGTATGTGGATTTAGGGTTTTTTTGCAGTTTTCTTTGTTATTGTTTTGTAATATGTGGGATTTGTTTGGCTTTTTAATATGGTTTGCAGGCACATAGAGGGAAGTTGGCTATCCACGTTGCTCATTGGCATTGGTGAGGAGACAAGTGGCGATCTTTTTTTCTTCTAGCTATGTTGTCGAGTGAATCTTGTGTATCTCTGCTTAGTTTTGATTCAATATGGGCAGAAGCACGCCATAAGTTAGACTAGAAGTTAGAACCATAAGTAAATACAAGAATTTGTTAAGTTTCCTTGACGTAGCAACAAGCATGGTAGACGAGGAAAACACCGTTGCCTCTATTAAGAACTTCTTGAATCCACAAGGAAGAGAGAAAATTCACTAAAGTAGAACTTTATTGAGAATAAAAGTTATTCCCCCATCCATAGGGCTCAAGGCCTATTTATACAAATACCAGAAGTCCAATTTGAGTAAGTTTCTAGCTTCCCAAGTCCTAAACTGAATACAACTCAGCTTGAACCCATTAATTGGGTTGATAGAAGTTCTAAATAAGTTAACCTACGAAAATAAAATCCTAAATAAGGATTCATCCTTCCCAAGTCCTAAACTGAATAGGATTCAGCCCAAAATTAGTCTTGGGTTAGTGGAATCCGAAAATAAGACCTAAGACATCATAATGAAGAGAATTTAAACATAGAAAGGTACTAAGTAAGGTAAATCCTAAGTTTAAATAAAGGAGTGAATCAAATCATTTGTCATGGCCCCTTGACTTCTGAATTAGCTCCTTTTGATATTTCTGAACTTCCTTTGAGCATCCTACATCAGTGTCCCCTTCTTGTAAAGAACTCATCCTCGAGTTATTTTGTCGTAACTTGCAGTCCTCAGGTGCATGGTAGTCAACAAATCTTGAATATTAAAAGTGTTTGAGATTCCCAAATCCTTCGGGAGGTCGATGACATAGGCATTGCTGTTTATCTTTCTTAGTATCTTTAGTGGCCCAATTTTCTTCTGTTTCAGTTTGTTGTAAGTTCCAGCTGGAAACCGTTCCTTCCTCAAGTGCACCATCACCAGATCTCCTTCTTGAAACTCTTTTGGACGCTTATGAATGTCCGCTTTAATTTTGTATTTGGCATTGGATTCTTCTAATTTCTTCTTTACCTCAGTATGCACTTCAATAATTCTCTCCACCATATTGTCTGTAGCTATGCTTGTTCCTGGCAATTTGGGCAACACCACCAAATCCAGCGGGTGCTTTGGGGTTCTTCCATTGACAATTTCAAATGGTGATTTTCTTGTGGACCTGTTCTTCATGTTATTGAAAGCGAATTCAGCTTGTGCGAGTACATAATCCCACTGCTTTGGTTTGTATCTTGCAAGACACCGAATGATGTTTACAAGTGTTTGATTCACCACTTCAGTTTGTCCATCTGTTTGTGGATGATAAGCACTGCTAAATTGTAGCGACGTATCAAATCGCCTCCACAATGTCTTCCAAAAGTGACTTAGAAATTTTGTGTCACGATCAGAAGTGATAGTCTTTGGCACTCCATGTAGCCTTACAATCTCTTGAAAGAATAGATTAGCCACCCTTGTTGCATCTGCTGTTTTCTTACATGGAATGAAGTGTGCCATCTTGGAAAATCTGTCGACAACAACAAATACTGAATCTAAGCCTCGTTGAGTCCTGGGGAGGCCCAAAACAAAATCCATCGATAGATCCTCCCATGGGGCATTTGGCACAGGCAATGGGGTATAAAGGCCAGTGTTTTGAGAGCTTCCTTTGGCTGTTTGGCATACATAGCATCTTTGTACAACCGCTTGATAGTGCTTCCAATGACGAACTGCTTGTACAACCGCATAAAATTTCAGCTCATATGTTGACCACTTCTTTCGAGCTTCACTCAATTTTTCGCTATAGAAAGCTACTGGTCTTCCTTCCTGAGATAGAACAGCTCCAATGCCTATGTACGAAGCATCACAGTCTACCTCGAATAACTTCTTGAAGCTGGGCAATGCCAAAACAGGTGCAGTAGATAACTTCTCCTTGATTAATTCGAAGCATCTATTAGCTTCTTGAGTCCAGGAGAACTTGCGTTGCTTTAAACATTCAGTTATTGGTGCCATAATGGAACTAAAGTTTTTGACAAACCTCCGATAGAATGTTGCCAGACCATGGAAGCTTCTAACTTCTGATACACTTCTGGGTATCGGCCATTCCTTAATAGCTTTTACCTTTTCTTCATCAACATGAATGCCTTCCGCACTTACAATAAAACCCAAGAACACCAAGTGGTCAGTCATAAAATGGCATTTCTTTGAGTTGATGTACAACTTCTCCTTCTTCAGCACAGTAAGTACTTCTGTTAGATGCCTTTTATGTTCTTCTTCATTATGACTGTACACCAGGATATCATCAAAGTAAACAACAACAAAATGACCAATGAAAGGTTTGAGTACCTGATTCATCAATCGCATGAAGGTACTTGGTGCATTTGAGAGTCCAAAAGGCATAACAAGCCACTCATAAAGCCCTTCTTTTGTTTTGAAAGCAGTTTTCCATTCATCACCGGGTCTAATTCTGATTTGATGGTATCCACTCCTCAAATCTATCTTGGAGAACACCTTTGACCCTTCCAACATGTCCAACATGTCCTCTAAGCGAGGAATTGGGAATCTATACTTTACCGTGATTCGGTTGATAGCTCGACTATCAACACACATCCGCCAACTTTCATCTTTCTTAGGTGTCAATAAGGCTGGAACTGCACATGGGCTCATGCTGACTCTGACCATTCCTTTTCTGATCAACTCTTCAACCTTGTCTTGTAAAATTTGTGACTCTTTTGGACTCATTCTGTAGTGGGGCAGATTTGGTAAACTCGCTCCAGGAACAAGGTCAATGTGGTGCTGAATATATCTCATTGGGGGTAGTTCATCAGGAAGATCATCGGGCATGATTTCTTTGAATTCATTTAGGAAGGGTTGCAAGCCTTTTGGAGCTTCAGTGGGCATTGTCTCCATTCCTTTCTCAATCGCAACAAATATTTGGGATGTCTCTTTAGCCTCGTTTATAAAATTTTGCACAATCAGGAAGGAGTGACCCTCCTCTTGTAAACTTTTGGGTCAACGTTCTTCGCCAATTGTGGTAAGAGTAATTTTCTTTCCATCTTTGAAGAAGATGCAGCGATTGTCTCGCCCATGATGTGTAGAATCTCTATTAAATTGCCAAGGTCTGCCAAGAAGAATATGACATGCATCCATCTCCACAACATCACAGGTTATCTCATCCTTGTAGAATTTTTCAATGGAAAAACAAATTTGACACCGTTCAATTACCTTCGTTTCACCAACCTTTTTAATCCAACCGATCTTGTAGGGAGAGGGATGTGATTCCGTTTTCAATTGAAGCTTATCAACCATAGTCTTGGAGATGATGTTTTCAGTGCTTCCCCCATCAATAATCATGTCATAGATCTTTGCATTTACTGTGCATCGAGTGCGGAAGATATTGTGACGTTGTAGGTTTTCCTCTGGCTTTGGGATGTACATCAGATTCTGAACTACTAAATATGACCTTTCACCATCAGGCTCCTCGAATATTCCATCTTCATAGTTTTCTTGATCACAAGCTAGGTCATCATCTTTTGAGTCATGTAAATTGTCAGAAATAAAATTATCTTCAATAGCCAAGTTCACAAGTTGTCGTGCTGGACAAACATTAGAACGATGTCCAAATTTTTCACAGCGATAGCACTTTAGATCAGGATTTGAATTGGGTTCTTTGCTGATGTGGCATTTCCTGATGGCCTTGTAGGTCTAGCTTCAAGACTCACTTGTGTGGGAGGTCGAGGAGGTTGTGTAGCTGCACCTCTCTATTGGGAATAGATTGTGCTCCTTTTGAATTCTCACCAATGGTTCTGCCCACCTGATTTCTAATGACAGGTCGCTCCAATTGGGACTCCACATGAGTTGCACTCCTCATAGCCTCATTAACTGTCCAAATAGGTTGTACAGAAATCCTATCTTGGATGGTTGTATGTTGTGTGCAACCGCCGGTTATATGGGACTCCCGGCGATTACCTCGCGGAAGCTCTACGCTCTCGTGGAGATTTCAAGTGGAGAACAACAAGAAATAAGAAAGAGATATGGAAAACTCTCAGATTCTTATTGCTCTGGACCTCACAAGAACTCTTACAATGCTTATTTGGACATTCTACAAACTCATTGGACATGACTTACAATGGGACTGCCGCCCCCTTTATATAGAGGGCGGACTGAGCTCATGACGTAAGCGCTTACGTCATTCTGCTACAGTGCGCTACAGTACTACAGTGTGCCTGCTACAGTGTACAGTGTACCTGCTACAGTATACAGTGTTCTGCTATAGTGCGCACCGCCCTATGCACAGTGTTCTACAGTGAACACCGCCCCTACGTACAGTGGTCACCGTCCTATGCACAGTAACCTTATACTAGAGTACAAAATACGACAGTAACAGCTGTCTGTACGACTACAGTAGTTTCAGTGACAGCTGTCTGTACGACTACAGTAGCTACAGTGTAGCTACAGTATTTTATTCTTTGTACACCTTCCCACCACGCTCTGCTTGCTAGTTGTGGCGGCTACTTGTTACTGGTGCTAGGGCCTTTTCCTTTTGGACTTGCTGGGCTGTTGGGCTGGGTCGCCTGGAGACGTTGCCTCCACTGTTTTGCTGGCATCACTTTTTGTGGAGCCGGGTCTGTGGGGATAGCATTTGCTGGTGTAGCTTTGGTGTCATCTGCTGGGAAGAGTAGTCATCGGTCAACTGTTGCAGGTTCGTCTGGAGCATCTGATCCAGTCATGTTGGGACAGTAGCGGTTAGACTTAGCTGTCCCAGGTTGCACTACACTCTGTTCGGGCTCTAATATAGGTGGTAGTGCTACGCAGTGGCGGCGAGAGCGGTGATGCTGTCAGCGTGGTCGTCGTTGCCGGGGTTGGTGCTGGCAGGGTTCGGGAAAGTCAGTTGCTAAGAAGGTCTCCTTTGCAGAAAAGTGGTCGACCGAAGCAACCGAGGAGATGTAGTTGTTCTCGGATGGTGGTGAAGTATTTTCAAGGTCTTTTTGTCGGCTCTTGTTTAGCTCCCGAGTCTGTTGCTTGTAATATGCCACCTTCCTTTGTAACCGCTCGATCTCCTCTTCACACCATGTTATGTAGTGTTGCTGCTCTTGCAGCAGTTTCTGGGAAGGACATGGTGCTGGTGGGGCTGATGTAGTTGGTTCCTCCATCCTATCATAGTGTGGCCCGCACAGGTTGCAGGCTGTAACTCTGCAATTGGGGCAGTGTGCCCTTGCCCTTTCCATGGTCTGGTGTTGGCAATACGAACACCTCTCCTCCTCTTGTGGCAGAGGGCAATGTTCGACTTCGTTCAAGGCAGAAGAAGCTTCTCCTTGTTGGGGCTGTACTGGGGAACTGGTGGACTCAGCAGGTTCCTCCTCATCATCGCCCCATCCGCTTGCTACTACGGGGAAGTCGTAGTAAAAAGATGGAGGCAGGGAATAGCGTACATAGTAGTCAAACCTGCTGCTGGGTTCCCCTAAGGTATCCCATTCTCCTATCTCACCGAGGGCATAGATGACTTCCTCATGTATAAGGGGGCTGAGAGAGTAGTGAAGGCTTTGAGTGTCCTCTCCTTCAGAGATGCTGAAGATGGCATCACTTTGTTCCTCCCCTTCCTTCACGGAGATGAGTTCATAATCTTCGGGAACGTTGAGCTGCTCGAAGATGGCAACTCTCTTCACGTTTTTTCTGTCATTCGGGCATTCTCTTGCAAAATGCCCTTCATTACCGCAGAGGTAGCACTTGCACTGTTTGTTGCGTACCAAGTGCTTCCTCTTTTCTATCCGCACATGAGTGTCGTGCGGCTTCCCTTTATATGTCTTTGCCTTTCTGACCCCGTACTTCCTCTCCTTGGTGTAATAACCTGGGATCAGGATCTTACCGCAGAAAGAAAGGTCCTTGAGGGACCTTTTGAATGCAGCATCCTTACATTCTTCTTCGAGAAATTTGTAGGCGAAGAGAATTCTCGGGATCACGCCTATGTTGGCTCCTGGGTATTGTTGGTCAAAGACCGTCTTCATTCTTCGACCTAGTTCTCCCGGCATCTTCATCCAGAATTTTTCGGATAGTTTCGTGCTGATGAATAGCCTTCCTGTTTTTGTTGCAAGCCTGAGATAGTCATTCATGTAAAGCAATATGTCTTTTATATTTTCACATGAAAGATGTTCAAGATCCCGGTAAGCTTCATTTTGGGCTAGGGTTGACCCTTGCATTGGATCTTCCAATGAAAATACCCTTCTCATTTGGGAGAGGATATTTTGAGTGCCAGCTCTTCCTTCTCCTGCAGCAATGGTGGCTTGGTACTCATTTCCGTATTGCATGCGCCATTGCACCCAGACGAGTCGTTCAGCCTCGCCTAGCAGGTTCTCGATGTACTCGATCTTGTCCCTTGTGTCCGTGAATCCGTCCCTTGTGTCCGTGAATCCTATGCCTGCAATGTGATTTCTTGTAATTGCTTCCCACCTGGAAAATGTCTCATCAAAAAGGCCGAGCTGCTCGGGAATCACGAACATAGCTCCGCTATTTTGCTGAGCAGAAGGCAGGGTTCACATTTCATGTTGAAGCCTCTCTGGAACCTTCCTTGACTCCGCTGCTCAAATGTGGGTGTCATCCGGGACATTAACGGGACTGCGTTTGTAGCTGGCGGGTAGCCCGGGGGACCCATTGCAGTATCTTCTGGAGGCATGTATGGACGGTGTGGAGATGCCGCTGAGGTTATTGTACTTGCGTACAATTGCTCAGTTAATTTTTTCAGCGCCGGGTACTCCATGTCTGGCTCAGCTTCACATCCTGCAGCTATTATATTAGTTATGGGAATAGTGCATGTGTTACCTTCTTCCTGCTGGAAGGGGTTGTCGTACACTTCCTCGTCATCGGGGTATACGTCCCATTTTGTCGCTGGGGACGGGTAGTCCAGGTCTCCTTCTAGAAAGTCTTGGTTCAGAAGGCGATGGAAATAGCTTTCGTCATCGCTTTCTTCATCTTGTGCTGCTTCATCTATTAGGACGGCGAGTATATGAGTGGCTTTGAGCTCCTCCTCGTCGCTATGGACTTCTTCTTCTCGTTGGAGGTAACACGACCTCCTGTGTGTTACCTCTGGCTTGTATCCTCCGAATCGTAGGGAAATACTCCCATCCAGGAGGCTCCTGCTGGTCACCTCTTCAGGTTGTGTTGGGGTGAGCACTTGGGTTGGTCGCACAACCCAGCTTCGTCCCTGTAGTGTTCCAGCCGAGTATTTGCGTCCTGGGAGGGCGTGTACGCCGTGGCTTGCCAAGTAGTCCACGACCTCTTGAATTTCATAGGCGAAGCCTACGTTTGGAGTATTTGACCCCTGGTAATGAGCAAATTGGATTCTCCATTCTGCTAGTTTTCATATCCTTTGGTCAGGATAGAGACTTGGAGATTTCTGTAAAAATCCCCAATGGTTAGCATTATGTCTGGTATGACATAAACTAACTGGCTGCCCTTAGCCAAATCGACCTCCATTGTGGCCAATATGGCCTTGTCTCCTGCCCACCGATCGTCTCGAAAGAGAATCAGTGCTATTGTTCTGACCTCCTGTCGGTGTAGTGTTTGGATCCGGAGCTGCAGTACCCCGAGGTGTATGTACTGCATTTCGCTTTTCTGCAGCTGGTGGTAGCTCTCCTCTTGGATGAAGGACAGGTCCACCTGGTTGTTGTTGACACACAAGATCGACTCCTCCGATCTGTGCGTGTACACCTTATGGTGTATATCATCCCTTCGGGAGTGATAGAGAACCTCCGCAGGGACGATTGCAGCTCTCTCCTGCATTGATAGTTTCAATTGTACCTGAGGATCAAGTTGCTGCTCCAAGGTATGCTGTGGGGTGCTCCGCCCCATGAGGAACTGGCCCACCCTTCTTGTTGCTTGCTGGGCGGTGTGAAGGCGTCGATGAGTTCTCCTGTACCCTCGAATTTGATCTTCGAAGAGTGGAGATGTTGCCGATGTTGACGGTTGTTCCAAGGCCAACTGGGTGTTCGGCCTTGACGTCATTCGCCTTCAAGCTTCTCCTGCTCCTCTTTGAGTATGTCAAAAGGGAAAACCCTCAAGCTTCCTTGGGCCTCCTGTGGCCTCTGGGTGATGCAGCTTTGCTCTAGCTGAAAAAGAAGCCTTTTTACCTGAGCAAGGTCTTCACTGGTGTGTAGAGATAGTGCTAGACTATCCTTCTCTGGTTGCCGAAGTAGCCTGGTTGCTTCAAGTGCAAGTTCCCTGGCGTCTTATTTTGTGAAAGTTCTACTGTCAAGTATGACAGTTGTCAAGTTCGTCAGAGAGTCTCTTAGTCCCGAGACCTCTCGTGTGATGTTCTGGCACAGTTCAAGTACTTGTTTGAAGTTCTTTAGGTGAACTTTTGATGACAGGCAAGTCTTGTCGTAGATTACAGCAAGATTATGTGCTAGCTGGTTTGTTGTAACTTTAGATGTTAAAGCAAGGTCAAGGTATTCGAGATTAGAGGTTCGGGAATGCTCATACCATTCCTGAATAGATTTTTCCCATGCGTCAGACATATAGGCTTAATTCATAATTACCAAAACCATCCTAGAGATAAGTTCCAGATTAGAAATAGACTATACTGAGATCACACAGGCGTGCCCTTGGGCTTACAACAGGCCTCCTGCCTCAACTGCCAAGTTAGGGCCTGTTCTTTTTCTCAGATCAGTCACTGCCTAATCCGCATAATATCATAAAGGACGAGAATTCATAATTGATGAACTCAACCCAAGTCTTAACACGGTAATAAAGTACAGGAAATGGCAAGAACGATCCCTTACCTCATACTCTTAGCACCTTGACCTCTAAGGTGTTTACCCTACCATATCTTTGACAAGCTCTGATACCATGTGTGCAACCGCCGGTTATATGGGACTCCCGGCGATTACCTCGCGGAAGCTCTGCGCTCTCGTGGAGATTTCAAGTGGAGAACAACAAGAAATAAGAAAGAGATATGGAAAACTCTCATATTCTTATTGCTCTGGACCTCACAAGAACTCTTACAATGCTTATTTGGACATTCTACAAACTCATTGGACATGACTTACAATGGGACTGCCGCCCCCTTTATATAGAGGGCGGACTGAGCTCATGACGTAAGCGCTTACGTCATTCTGCTACAGTGCGCTACAGTACTACAGTGTGCTTGCTACAGTGTATAGTGTTCTGCTATAGTGCGCACCGCCCTATGCACAGTGTTCTACAGTGAACACCGCCCCTACGTACAGTGGTCACCGTCCTATGCACAGTAACCCTATACTAGAGTACAAAATACGACAGTAACAGCTGTCCTACAGTGACAGCTGTACGACTACAGTAGTTACAGTGACAGCTGTCGTTCAGCTACAGTGACAGCTGTCTGTACGGCTACAGTAGCTACAGTGTAGCTACAGTGTTTTATTCTCTGTACAGACAGCTATTGTTACTGTACAGACAGCTATTTTATTCTCTGTACAGACAGCTGTTGTTACTGTACAGACAGCTGTTTTATTCACTGTAGCTACACTGTAGCTACTGTAACCGTACAGACAGCTGTCACTGTAGCTGAACGACAGCTGTCACTGTAACTACTGTAGTCGTACAGCTGTCACCGTAGGACAGCTGTCACTGTCATATTTTGTACTCTAGTATAGGGTTACTGTGCATAGGACGGTGACCACTGTACGTAGGGGCAGTGTTCACTGTAGAACACTGTGCATAGGGCGGTGCGCACTGCAGCAGAACACTGTACACTGTAGCAAGCACACTGTAGCACTGTAGCGCACTGTAGCAGAATGACGTAAGCGCTTACGTCATGAGCTCAGCCCCCCCTCTATATAAAGGGGGCGGCAGTCCCATTGTATGTCATGTCCAATGAGTTTGTAGAATGTCCAAATAAGCATTGTAAGAGTTCTTGTGAGGTCCAGAGCAATAAGAATCTGAGAGTTTTCCATATCTCTTTCTTATTTCTTGTTGTTCTCCACTTGAAATCTCCACGAGAGCGCAGAGCTTCCGCGAGGTAATCGCCGGGAGTCCCATATAACCAGCGGTTGCACACATGGTATCAGAGCTTGTCAAAGATATGGCAGCGTAAACACCTTAGAGGTCAAGGTGCTAAGAGTATGAGGTAAGGGATCGTTCTTGCCATTTCCTGTACTTTATTACCGTGTTAAGACTTGGGTTGAGTTCATCAATTACGAATTCTCGTCCTTTATGATATTATGCGGATTAGGCAGTGACTGATCTGAGAAAAAGAACAGGCCCTAACTTGGCAGTTGAGGCAGGAGGCCTGTTGTAAGCCCAAGGGCACGCCTGTGTGATCTCAGTATAGTCTATTTCTAATCTGGAACTTATCTCTATGATGGTTTTGGTAATTATGAATTAAGCTTATATGTCTGACGCATGGGAAAAATCTATTCAGGAATGGTATGAGCATTCCCGAACCTCTAATCTCGAATACCTTGACCTTGCTTTAACATCTAAAGTTACAACAAACCAGCTAGCACATAATCTTGCTGTAATCTACGACAAGACTTGCCTGTCATCAAAAGTTCACCTAAAGAACTTCAAACAAGTACTTGAACTGTGCCAAAACATCACACGAGAGGTCTCCGGACTGAGAAACTCTCTGACGAACTTGGCAACTGTCATACTTGACAGTAGAACTTTCACAAAACAAGACACCAGGGAACTTGCACTTGAAGCAACCAGGCTACTTCGGCAACCAGAGAAGGATAGTCTAGCATTATCTCTACACACCAGTGAAGACCTTGCTCAGGTAAAAAGGCTTCTTTTTCAGCTAGAGCAAAGTTGCATCACCCAGAGGCCGCAGGAGGCCCAAGGAAGCTTGGGGGTTTTCAAAAACCCTTTCGACATACTCAAAGAGGAGCAGGAGAAGCTTGAAGGCGAATGACGTCAAGGCCGAACACCCAGTTGGCCTTGGAACAACCGTCAACATCGTCTCCACTCTTCGAAGACCAGATTCGAGGATACAGGAGAACTCATCGACGCCTTCACACCACCCAGCAAGCAACGAGAAGGGTGGGCCAGTTCCTCATGGGGCGGAGCACCCCACAGCATACTTTGGAGCAGCAACTTGCTCCTCAGGAGGAGAGCTACCACCAACACGAGGAGGAGGAGAGCGATGATGAAAGTTATTTTCATCGGCTTCTGAACCAGGAATTCTTAGCAGGAGACCTGGACTACCCAATAAAATGGGATGAATACCCAGATAACGAAGAGGAGGAACCTGCTGAGTCCACCAGTTCCCCAGGCCAGCTCCCGCAGGAAGAAGCCACTTACGTATTGGGTGAAATTGAAGGAGGATATCACCCTCAGGTATCGTTACCTGCCTCCCAGGAAAACTGTATGCACTCTTGGCAGCATAACAGTTTTGTGCAGCCACAAGAGGAAAAGTGCTTGTGTTGCTGACGCCAGACCATGGAGAGGGCAAGAATACACTGCCCCAATTGCAAAGTTACAGCCTGCAATTTGTGCGGGCCGTACTATTTCAAGACGGAGGTCCCGGTTACACCAGCCCCGCCTGCACCATTTCCTTCCCAGAAGCTGCTACAGGAGCAGCAACACTACGTTACGTGGTGTGAAGGGGAGATTGAGCGGCTGCAAAAGGAGGTAGCATACTACAAGCAAAAGGCTCAGGAGCTAGAACTGGAAAAGAACCTACGAGAAGATTATGAAGAACTTGGCAAGAGAGATGAAGAGCATAGCAAAAGAAAGGAGGCCGAAGAAGAAGAGTACACGAGCGTCTTGCTCCAAGAAACTGTCTACAAGGCAGCAACAGAAGGGTCAGCCCAACCAGCATCAGGACCGAAGCTGGTAAAAAACATGCTTTATAACATGCTTGTGGAATTGGAATTGCCTAACATCCCCAGGATTCGGGTAAGGGCGATACTAGACACTGGAGCCACAACGTGTTGTATAGATGAAGCGTCAGTACCACCAGAAGCATTAGAAGCAAACAGCTTCATTGTACACTTTAGTTGAATAAACTCAAAGCAAACTGCTAACAAGAAGCTGAAAGGAGGAAAAATGCATATTGGGGATAATAGCTTCAAAATCCCCTACACATATAGCTTCAAGATGGAGTTAGGTGATGGCATCCAGATGATCATTGGATGCAACTTCATCAAGGCCATGCAAGGAGGGGTCAGTATTGAAGGTAACATTGTTACCTTTTATAAAAACTTAACTGTTATCAGCACCTCCCCTACAGCATCGGTGGCCGCCGCAGTGGAGGAGCTGGAATTGGAGGAAGACGAGTACATTGACATCCAGCAGTCAGTGTACTACAATGTCGGTATCAGCAGGGAATCCTTCCTGCGTAAATTCCAGCCCATAATAATAAGGCTCAAGGAGGCGGGATTCATTGGAGAAGACCCGCTCAAGCATTGGGCAAAAAATAAAGTAATCTGCCATCTGGATATAAAAAATCCAGATTTTATCATAGAAGACAAACCACTGAAGCACGTCACGCCGTAGTTACAAGACACATTCAAGCAGCATATAGAAGCCCTGCTCAGCATAGGGGTCATCAGGCCGAGCAAAAGCAGACATAGAACAACAGCCTTCATCGTCAACTCTGGCACAACAGTTGACCCAGCCACCGGGAAGGAAGAGAAGGGCAAGGAGAGACTGGTCTTCAACTACAAACGCCTCAACGACCTTACAAATAAAGACCAGTACAGCCTTCCAGGGATAAACACAATCCTAAGAAGGGTAAGCCATAGTAAAGTCTATTCTAAATTTGATTTGAAAAGTGGCTTTCATCAGGTGGCCATGCACCCAGATTCAGTAGAGTGGACCGCCTTCTGGGTCCCGACGGGACTATACGAATGGCTAGTCATGCCATTCGGATTGAAGAATGCTCCCTCCATTTTTTGGAAAATGGACTCCTGCTTTCAAGGGATGGAAGACTTCATCGCCGTTTATATCGACGACATCCTGGTCTTCTCCCAGACAGAGGAAGAGCATGCAAAGCATCTCAACATCATGTTGAGCATTTGTGAAGAACATGGGCTTGTTCTAAGCCCCGCCAAAATGAAGATCGCAGTGGCCGAGGTGGAATTCCTTGGCGCAATTATCGGTAATCAAAAGATTAAGCTGCAATGACACATCATCAAAAGGATTACCGAAGTACAAAATAAGTCATTGATGACTCTAAAGGGGCTTCGCTCCTGGCTTGGAATCCTAAACTATGCCAGGAACTATATCCCAAATCTAGGCAAGCTACTCAGCCCACTGTACGCCAAAACCAGCCTAACTGGAGAAAGACGAATGAACCAACAGGACTGGGCCTTGGTCGAGCAGATCAAACAGCTGGTACAGCAATTGCCTGATCTCGAAGTACCCCCTACAGAAAGCTACCTCATCCTGGAGACTGACGGATGCATGGAGGGATGGGGAGGCATATGCAAGTGGAAGCCGTACAAGCACGACCCAAAGTCCACTGAGCGCGTATGCGCCTACGCCAGTGGTAAATTCAATCCGCTCAAGTCCACCATAGACGCGGAGATATACGCTGTCATGCATTCCCTGGAGGCCTTAAAAATCTACTACTTGGATAAGAAGGAGCTCACTATCAGGACAGACTGTCAAGCAATCATCAGCTTCTTCAACAATTCTCCCAATCACAAGCCATCTAGAGTCCGGTGGATTGCTTTCACGGACTATATAACAGGGATCGGCATCCCAGTACACTTCGAGCATATCGACGGCAAGGACAATCAGCTAGCTGATGCTTTGTCCCGTTTACTATCTTCGCTAGTATGTGCAGGATGGCCGGACGAAAAAGACAACGACGCACTGGGACTTACGGCACTAGCAATTCCGGAGGTTCAAGCAGCACCAACGGAACAGGCGCAACAACAATTGACAAAGATGATACTCCACCTGCAGGAGTCACTAAACAAAGTGACCAACTCAAACCTACAACAGCAACTGCAGCAATCATGGCGTTGCAAGAACTTTGCACCCTACACACAATCAAGATGCAGGAGTGCAGGAGACTGAGCACTCAGGACCAGTTCTGGGCAACTTGGTACCCTGCCATCGAACGCATCAACCAGCAGCTGCAGAACGCTACCCAATCAGTCCAAGATGCTATCTCCCGCACCAGCAACCTTCCTCTATCCATACACCTGCGGAAGCGCGGTGGGGGAAAAGGCCCTAGTACCAGTAGCAAGTAGCCGCCACGACTAGCAAGCGGAGCGTGGTGGGAAGGTGTACAAAGAATAAAACACTGTAGCTACACTGTAGCTACTGTAGCCGTACAAACAGCTGTCACTATAGCTGAACGACAGCTGTCACTGTAACTACTGTAGTCGTACAGCTGTCACTGTAGGACAGCTGTCACTATCATATTTTGTACTCTAGTATAGGGTTACTGTGCATAGGACGGTGACCAATGTACGTAGGGGCGGTGTTCACTGTAGAACACAGTGCATAGGGCGGTGTGCACTGCAGCAGAACACTGTACACTGTAGCACTGTAGCGCACTGTAGCACTATGGCGTCAGCGCTTACGTCATGAGCTCAGCCCGCCCTCTATATAAAGGGGGCGGCAGTCCCATTGTAAGTCATGTCCAATGAGTTTGTAGAATGTCCAAATAAGCATTGTAAGAGTTCTTGTGAGGGTCCAGAGCAATAAGAATCTGAGAGTTTTCCATATCTCTTTCTTATTTCTTGTTGTTCTCCACTTGAAATCTCCACGAGAGCGTAGAGCTTCCGCGAGGTAATCGCCGGGAGTCCCGGATAATCGGCGGATTCACACTGTGTGCAACCGCCGGTTATCCGGGACTCCCGGCGATTACCTCGCGGAAGCTCTGCGCTCTCGTGGAGATTTCAAGTGGAGAACAATAAGAGATAAGAAGAGATATGGAAAACTCTCAGATTCTTATTACTCTGGACCTCACAAGAACTCTTACAATGCTTATTTGGACATTCTACAAACTCATTGGACATGACTTACAATGGGACTGCCGCCCCCTTTATATAGAGGGCGGGCTGAGCTCATGACGTAAGCGCTTACGCCATAGTGCTACAGTGCGCTACAGTGCTACAGTGTACTTGCTACAGTGTACAGTATTCTGCTACAGGCGCACCGCCCTATGTACAGTGTTCTACAGTGAACACCGCCCCTACGTACAGTGATCACCGTCCTATAAACAGTAACCCTATACTAGAGTACAAAATACGACAGTGACAGCTGTCTGTACAACTACAGTAGTTACAGTGACAGCTGTCTGTCAGCTAGTCTTTATTCTTTGTACACCTTCCCACCACGCTCCGCTTGCTAGTCGTGGCGGCTACTGGTGCTAGGGCTGGTTATTCTTGGACTTGCTGGGCTGTTGGGCTGGGCCGCCTAAAGTGATCTTCTCCTTTTGAGGGGCTGCCCATTTATGGACTTTGTGAGGTGGGTCCGTTCCTGGGTGGAGGACGAGAGCGTCCGCTGGTACAGCCACGTCGTCATCCGTCTGAGCTGGGGGAAGTGGCCGCCGGTCAACTGGCGTTGGTACGACTGGAGCGTGGGGAGGCACGTTGGATCCAGTTAGGATAGGGCTAGGACAACAGCGGTTGGACGGAGCTGTGCTAGGTCTCACCATGCTTCGCTCGCACTCTGATGTAAGCGGTGGCGCTGAGAGGTGGCGGCGAGAGCAGTGATGCCTTCGTAGAGGAGCTGCGAGGCACGGCTTTTTCGGCCGTCGTTGTTGGGTTCGATGCCGGTAGGGAGAGGCGATGAACTGGCATGGATAGGGGTCGGGAGAATCATCTGCCGGGCTGAGGGAGGAGGTATCCTCTGTAGAAAAGTAATCGACCGAAGTGACCGAGCAGGTGCAGTCGTCTTTCTTGCCAGAGGAAGTATCCTCTTCGGAATCGGCCGAAGTAACCGAGCAGGTGCAGTCTTCCTCGCCAGAGGAGAAAGGAGAAAAAGCATCCTCGGATGATGGAGGGGAGTAACGGTCCTCAGCGTCCGTTACTAGGTCAGCCGATGAGTCGGACGGGATAGAGTCGGTGTCGGTGTCATACTCATCATAGACTGAAGAGCAGTAGCCAGCATCAAGGATGGTCTCTTGACGGTCGTTGAAGGTTTTGTTGTGAGGCTCGACGAGTTCTTCGTGCCGTGCACCATGAGACGTTTGGCTCTGCAAATACTGCGCGTAGAAGGGACTCTCCTTAAATCACGCGTAGTGATCCCAATTAGCACTGAAAGAAGGCAGAAAATAAGAAGATGTTAGGGGGCCGTCGTCTTCTTCAGTGGAGTATTCTTCCTCTGAAGCCTTGTGACCTTAATAATCGTTGTAAGAGTGCCGATAGCTTTGTTGGGCCTGATAGCACTGGTCGTAGTAGTATTGTTGTGGAGTAGGCAGGTAGTAGGCCATGATCGTCTTCGTGGCTTGTTCAAGGACTCCGGTGCTTGCTTGATCCGTTCAACCGTAACAGTTGGCTAGTTGGTTGAGATTAACACTTCTTAGTTGAAGTAAGGTCAAGGTATTCCAGGTTTGTGGTTCGGGAAGTGTTATACCATTCCTGTACTGTTCTCTCCCAAGCTTCTGACATCTATGCTACCAAATTTACTATAAGCTTATACCGGGCAGTTCCTATCTAGGTTTAGGCAGGGCAGTTCCTCGCTAGGTTAGAACTTTCTAGGATCACACAGGTGTGCCCTTGGGCTTACTCACGGCCGCACGCCTTACTGCCAAGTTAGGACCTGTTCTTTTTCCTATTAGTTCATCACCCAGAAAGCATAATACCCGTAACCTTTTGCCTGATTAGCATAATACCAGGCAGAAACAAGATAGTTCATATGAAAGCATGAAACTCGTAAGCTCAGAGAAGAACAGAAACAGGTAGGATAAAACAAATCCATCCCCTAACCTTTCATACCTTAATCTCTGGGGATTTACTCCTCCATATCTTTGTCAAGCTCTTATACCATGTGTGTAATCGCGCCCACCAATGAATCTTGCCACTTGATGAGATTCAGTCTCTATTAGATTATTACGTGCTGATAGATGATAGAACTCCTCAGCATATGCCTTCACACTGCGATTACCCTGTCGACAATTTTGATATTGCAGAAAGAGTACCTGGTCATAATCTATGGGAAGGAATTGCTTTTCGAGAAGAGCCTTCATCCGTGGCCATGCTCGAATTGGAGCTTTATTTTGGCGTGTCCTTTCCAACTGGATGCGTTCCCACCATGTTGATGCACCCCCCTTTAGTCAGTAAGCAACAAGCTTCACTTTCTTCGAATTTGGAATCTCCATGTAGTCAAAGAACCGTTCCACTTCAGCAAGCCATTCGAGAAAATCTTCGATCTGAAGTTGGCCATTGAAAGATGGGAGATCAATCTTCAAGCGAAAATCATGACGTCTATCATGCTCAGAAACTGGTCGATGAAGGATGTCTTCAATTTCTTCATCGTTGGAGTTTTCAAGGATTTGTAAACCCTTTGGATTCACTTGCGGAGCCTTTCCTCGACCAATTGGATCGCGAGTCACTTCATCGATCCATCGATGTGGTTGATTCAGGCCTTCAAGTTGATCCATCCTCAGCATCAACCTTGCAAGTGAGTTTTGGATTGCCTCCATGGTCGAATCAAAATACTCACAGCTGATGTGATTACCCATAGGAGCACCGTCGCTAGGGTTGCTGCTAGTTGCGTCATCGTTAGACATTAAGCAAGGAGAGCCTTGCTCTGATACCACTTGACGTAGCAACAAGCGTGGTCGACGAGGAAAACACCGTTGCCTCTGTTAAGAACTCCTTGAATCCACAAGGAAGAGAGAAAATTCACTAAAGTAGAACTTTATTGAGAATAAAAGTTGTTCTCCCATCCATAAGGCTCAAGGCCTATTTATACAAATACCCGAAGTCCAATTTGAGTAAGTTTCTAGCTTCCCAAGTCCTAAACTGAATACAACTCAGCTTGAACCCATTAATTGGGTTGATAGAAGTTCTAAATAAGTTAACCTATGAAAATAAAATCCTAAATAAGGATTCATCCTTTCCAAGTCCTAAACTGAATAGGATTCAGCCCAAAATTAGTCTTGGGTTAGTGGAATCCGAAAATAAGACCTAAGACATCATAATGAAGAGACTTTAAATATAGAAAGGTACTAAGTAAGGTAAATCCTAAGTTTAAATAAAGGAGTGAATCAAATCATTTTTCATGGCCCCTTGACTTCTGAATTAGCTCCTTTTGATATTTCTGAACTTCCTTTGAGCGTCCTACATCACTTCCCCAGCGCAAGCAGCCCACAAGTAGTCAGCCATAGCATTGTGAGGGGCAAGCAGGAGAAGTATGTCACAATACTCTAGCTAGTCAGAAAATACAATTTCTGTTTTTGCATGCTCGTGAGACTAATTGAATCTAAATGACAATCTGAACCTACGTTGTCGGAGGTCCAGTCTCAAGAGACAGAGTTCTTCCAATCCACAAAAATTGAGAAAAATTGAGATGCTAATCCATAAATCAATGAATCCAGGGACAGAGACTAGCCACTGCTTTCGGCATTGAGATTATTAGCCAATGCCAGGCACTTGGAAGGAATCATGGTAGGTGACAGCATGTATGTCTGCAGAAGTTTAGCTGTGAGAGGGAGTTGTGTTGATTTGAGGAGAGAGCTAGTGTTACCTGTGTTGAGATTCTGGAGAATTTGAGAAAGCAACTGCTAAGAATGTTCCCACTCATATACCAGCCAAAGTTCTTTATTTATGATGTCCTTATTCTTGTATTCTTCTCCCCTATAGGAAGTTACGGCTCATACTCGGTATAGATTATGGACCCTTTGCATGCTGGAGTTGGCTGCTGGCACAACAGGGGGGTGCCTTATTGCACTGCAGGGGCACACTCTCAGGGTATACTCCACTTTTGACTGCCATTTCTCGTTTGGCTGCTTAAGCCCTAACCCTCAGCTTTCATGAGACTAAATGATGTCCCCTGGGTGAAAGGGGCCACCATTTTCTTTCTTTCCTCAGTCATTCTGATCATTTCTCTTTTTTTGATCCCTAGGTTGGTTCATTTCCACCTTCTATCTATGCAATTCTTGAATCTGTTTCTTGATTTTTGAAGGTGAGGCTTGAGTTCAGAGACGGGATGGAGAGGAGGGAAAGCGAGTGATTCATTGTCTAGCTATAAGTAGTCTGACAGTGAGGAAGAGCTTAAAGAAGGAAGAATCCAGCTGACCAAACTCCCCTCTTTCACTAGGAGCAGAAGACATAACACAATCTCACACTCCAACAATGGAACATGATGCCTACGTCACACCTATCTCTCAATTGCCTATCTCCTTGGCTGGTCCTCGAGGTGCATTTAGTTGTGCAATGACTCATCAGACCATCAGCATGGATATTCTTTGGTAAAAAGAACAAATTGAATAAGGTTTTTTGGTTTGAAAAATATTTTGTCTTTGCTCTTCATCACAATTAACCTGCATATTTGAAAGGCTCCGAATCACAAGAATTTTGCCTTCATCAGTCAATGTTTGGTTCATTCTCTCATGCTTCAAGAATTTCTTCATGGTCAGAATTTTCATTAACAAATTCTTGCATAGCCATCAAGTTTCACTTGGGGCATTCTGAAGCAATGTGGCCATGGCCGAGACATCTGAAGTGCTTGATCTGGTTGTTCTTCTCTTGAAGTTGAGAGGCGGGTACCCACCTGCTCCTTTTCTTTCTTTGACTTAGAGTTAGCTTCAGCTTTTTACAGCTTTCCTTGGAAGAACTTCTCTTGTTAGGAATAGAGCCTTTGTCAGCAATTCTAAAAGAGGATCTTTTAGACACCTTGAGTTGTTTCACCATCTCGATAGACAACTTAATAACATCTTCAAGGGAATAGAAGTGCTATAACTCCACTACCTTGGCAATTTCTTTGTTCAGTCTCCCGAGAAACTTTCAACAGTGCTCTTGCGGTTCATTCAAATTACAACAGTCTCAACATCTCGTTATAATCTTCGACACTTAGATTATATTGCTTCAGCCGTTATAGCTTCAAATATAGATCTTTTTATTCAAGATATGCTTAGTAGAATTTTTAGTGGAGTCTAAGTCCTATTTTTAGTCTACATCAAGTAAGACTCTAAGTTTATTAGAGGGCTATATATACAGCCCAAGGTTGTAACAGAAAAAAAGCTTTTCTATCAATAATATTCTCTTATTTTGAGTTTGTTCCCTTCCATCTTCATTGTAGATTCAAGGATCTATCGTGGTGAGAAGACGGTGATCTTCTTTTTACCCCTCGTGCCTCCCCCTGTTGCATCAATAAGCTTGCCAACATGTTCAGGATGGGAACTTGAAACATACCCCCCTGCTGGTTGCTCCATGAATTATCTTTATCAATCTCTCCATGAAGGAAGGCATTTTTGACATCAAGTTACTTTAACTTTCATCCTCCACTAGCTGCGAAAGTGATCACCTGATGTAGGACACTCAAAGAAAGTTCAAGAATATCAAAAGAAGCTAAATTCAGAAGTCAAGGGGCCATGACAAATGATTTGATTCACTCTTCTATTTAAACTTAGGATTTACCTTACTTAGTACCTTTCTATGTTTAAAATTCTTTTCATTATGATGTCTTAGGTCTTATCCTCGAATTCCACCAACCCAAGACCAATTTTGGACTGAATCCTATTCAGTTTAGGACTTGGGAAGGATGAATCTTTATTTAGGATTTTATTTTCGTAGGTTAACTTATTTAAAACTTCTACCAACCCAATTAATGGGTTTAAACTGAGTTATATTCAGTTTAGGACTTGGGAAGCCAGAAACTTACTCAAATTGGATTTCTGGTATTTGTATAAATAGGCCTTCAGTCCTATGGACGGGAGACAACTTTTATTCTCAATAAAGTTCTACTTTAGTGAATTTTCTCTCTTCCTTGTGGATTCAAGGAGTTCTTAACAGAGGCAACGGTGTTTTCCTCGTCTACCACGCTTGTTGCTACTCATCACCACTCTAACAAAAAAGTCATTATCACCACAGAACTGAACGTTTCTTCATAGTCCTCTCCATATTTTTGAGAGAACCCTCAAGCAACAAGTCTTTCAATACTCCCATATGCCTTTCATTTCAACTTGTATACCCCCATTTGCAATAAATGGGCTGCATATCCTTGGGTTTTGGAACAAGAACCCAAGTCTCATTCTTGATCAGTGTTTTCATTTCTTCATTCATGGCGTCCTCCAATTCTTTGATGACTTTAGCTTCATCATAGAATGATGGTTCATTCTCATCAAGAGGACCTGCAAAGAAACATGAACCTAGAGTGACCAGTTCCCATAACCATAGTTAACTGGTTTGACAATCTTCCTTGTGGATCTTCGCAATGGTCGCATATTCACCATCTTTTGGTGCTCAGGAAGAAGAATAAGAAGAAGAAGAAGAAGAAGAAGAAGAAGAAGAAGAAGAAGAAGGAGAAGGGGAAGGAGAAGCAGAAGGAGAAGCTGATGTAGGACACTCAAAGGAAGTTCAAGAATATCAAAAGAAGCTAATTCAGAAGTCAAGGGGCCATGACAAATGATTTGATTCACTCTTCTATTTAAACTTAGAATTTACCTTACTTAGTACCTTTCTATGTTTAAAATTTTCTTCGTTATGATGTCTTAAGTCTTATTCTCGGATTCCACCAACCCAAGACCAATTTTGGACTGAATCCTATTCAGTTTAGGACTTGGGAAGGATGAATCTTTATTTAGGATTTTATTTTCGTAAGTTAACTTATTTAGAACTTCTACCAACCCAATTAATGGGTTTAAACTAAGTTATATTCAGTTTAGGACTTGGGAAGCCAGAAACTTACTCAAATTGGATTGCTGGTATTTGTATAAATAGGCCTTCAGTCCTATGGACGGGAGACAACTTTTATTCTCAATAAAGTTTTACTTTAGTGAATTTTCTCTCTTCCTTGTGGATTCAAGGAGTTCTTAACAGAGGCAACGGTGTTTTCCTCGTCTACCACGCTTGTTGCTATGTCAGAATCAGAAGGAGAAGCAGAAGCAGAAAGAGAGGGAGAAGAAGGAGAATGAGAAGCAGAAGGAGAAGGAGAGGCAGAAGGATAAGAAGAAGGAGAAGCAGAAAAAGAAGAAGAAGAAGAAGAAGAAGAAGAAGAAGAAGGAGAAGCAAAAGGAGAAGTAGTAGGAGAAGGAGAAGAAGAAGGAGAAGAAGAAGGAGAAGCAGAAGGAGAAGCAAAGAATAAGGAGAAGAAAAGGAAGAAGAAGAAGGAGAAGCAGAAGGAGAAGGAGAAGAAA
>RXID01009048.1:520-45360 GCA_005019695.1 Trichopus zeylanicus subsp. travancoricus
GTTGCAGTAGTGGTAATAGTAGTAGGAGTAGTAGTAGTTGCTGGAAGAGTAGAAGTAGTACTAGCGGGAGTACTAGACGTAGTAGTAGTAGTCGTAGTAGTAGTAGTAATAGTAGTAGTAGTAGTAGTAGTAATAGTAGTAGTAGTAGTAGTAGTAGTAGTAGTAGTAGTAGTAGTCGTAGTAGTGGTAGTAGCAGTTGGAGTAGTAGTAGAATTTTTTGGTGTAATAGTTGCATTATTGTTCATAGTAATAATTATAATTTAGGAGTAGTTGTGGTACTAGTAGAAGTAGTTGTGGTAGAAGTGTAGTGGCAGTTGCAGTACTAGTAGGAGTAGAAGCAGTAGTGGTAGTAGTAGTCGCCACAGCAGTAGTAGTACTGGTAGCAGTAGTAGCCGTAGTAGTAGTAGTAGTAGGAGTGGTAGTAGTAGTTGTAGTAGTAGTAGCTATAGTAGTAATAGTTGTTGTTGTACTCAGAGTATCCATATAATTAGTAGTTGTACTAGTAGAAGTAATAGGAGTAGTAGTCTTAGTAATTGTAGTAGCAGCAGCAGTAGTAGTAACAATAGTAGTAGTAGTAGTAGTAGTAGTAGTAGTAGCAATACTAGTTGTAATAGTTACTGTAGCGGTGGTAGTTGTAGTAGGGGTAGTAGTTGGAGCAATAGTAGTTGTTGTAGTAGTAGGAGTAGGAATAGTAGTAGTAGTAGGAGTAGTAGGAGCAGCAATAGAAGTACTAGCAGTAGTTACTGTAATAGTAGAAGTAGTAGTTGTACGAGTAATAGTAGTAGTTGCAGTAGTAGTAGTTGTAGTAGTAGTAGTGGCAGTAGCAGTAGTGGCAGTAGCAATAGTAGTAGTACTAGTAGCACTAAGGGTAGTAGAAGCAAAAGTAGCAATAGTAGTAGTTATCGTCATAGTAGTGTTTGTAGTAATAAGTGTAGTACTAGTAGTAGTATTAGTAGAAACAGTAGTAGTAGTAGTTGTAACAGTAGTAGTAGTAGCAGTACTATTTATAGTAGTAGTAGTTGTTGTTGTTGTTATTGTAGTTGTAGTAGTACTAGTGGCAGTAGTAAATGTAGTTGTAGTAGTTGTTGTAGTAGTGGTAATACAAGCAATTGTAGTAGTAATATTAATAGTAGTAGTTGTTGTTGTAATAGGAGTTGGTGTTGGAGCTGGGGTAATAGTTGGAGCAGCGGTAGTAGTAGGAGCAGCAGTAGGAAGGCGAGGTGGAGGAGGAATAGTAGTAGTAGTAGAAGTCGCAATAGTAGTAGTAGCTGTAGTATCGGTAATAGTAGAAGTAGTAGTAGCAGCAACTGTAGTAGCATTAGTGGAAGTAGCAGTAGTGGTGGTTGCAAAAGCAGTAGTAGTAGCAGTAATAATAGCAATAGTAACTGTAGTAGTAGTAGTTGTTGTAGTAGTAGTAGTAGGAATAGTAGTAGAAGTAATAGTAGTAGTAGTAGTAGTAGTAGGTGGTGTAGTAGTAGTAGTAGCAGCAGCAGCAGCAATAGAAGTAGATGTAGAAGTAGCAATAGTAGTCATTGCAATATTTGTATCAGTAGAAGTCGAAGTAGAAGTAGTTGTAGTAGCAGTACCAATAGTAGGAGTAGCATTAGTAGCAGTAGTAGCAGAAGTAGTTGCTGTAGTAGCAGAAGTAGTAGCAATAGTTGTAGTCATAGTAGTGGAAGTATCAGTAGTTGTAGTAGTAGTAGTAGTAATAGTAGTAGCATTAGTAGTAGTAGTAGTAGTAGCAGCAGCAGCAGTAGCAGCAGCAGCAGCAACAGTAGTAGTAGTAGCAGCAACAGTAGTAACAGTAGTAGGAGAAATACTAGTGGTAGCAATACTAGTCACAGCTGTAGTCGTTGAACAATTAGTAGCAGTGGTAGTTGTAGTAGTAGCAGTAATCGCAGTAGTTGTTATTGTTGTAGCAACAGCATTAGTAGCAGTAGTAGTAGTGGCAGGAGAAGAAGTAATAATACCAGCAGTAGTTGTTGTTGTTGTTGTTGCGGTAGTTATTATTGTAGTAGTAATAGCAGTTGTAGTAGCAACAAAAGTAGTTGTATTAGTTACAGTAGTAGCAGTTATGGTAGTAGCTGTAGTAGTAGTCTGTAGCAATAGTAGCAGCAGTAGTAGCAATAGTAGTAGTCATAGTCGTAGTACTTGTAGTAATTGTAGTTTTAGCACTAGTAGTGGTTGCAAAAGTAGTCATAGTAGGAGTAGTAGTAGTACTAGTAGGAGGATGAGAAGAAGTAATAGTAGTAGTTGTTGTTAATGCATTAGTAGTAATAGTAGTAGAAGTAGGAGTAGAAGTAGTCATAGTACCTGTAGTAGCAGTAGTAGTAGCAGTAGCATCAATAGTAGCAATAGTAGCAGCAGTAGTAGCAGTGGTAGTAGGTGTGATAATAGTAGTAGTAGTAGAAGTAGTAGTTGTAGTAGCAGTAGTAGTAGTAATAGTAGTAGTATTAGCAGTAGTAAAAGTAGTAGTAGTAGAAACAATAGTAGCAATAGTAGCTAGAGTTGTAGTAGCAGTAGTATTAGAGGTAGTTCTAGCAGTTGCTGTTGTAGAATTAGGCATAGTTGTAGCAGTCAAAGTAGTAGCATTGGTAGTAGCAGTGGCAGCAAAACTATTATTAGTAGCACAATTATGGATAGCAGAATTAGTAGTAGTAGTAGTAGTAGTAGTAGCAGTAGCGGTAGCTGCAACTACAATAGTAGTAGTTGTTGTTGTTGTAGTAGAAGTAGTAGTAGTAGTAGTTGTTGTTGAGGTGGTAGTAGTAGCAGTAGTAGTACCAATAGTAGTATTAGCAGTAGTTATAGTAGTTGTAGGAGAAGTAGCAGAAGCCGTAGTAATAGTAGCAATAGTAGCTATACTATTAGTAGAAGTAGGAGGAGATTCAACATTGGCAATAGTAGTAGTAGTAGTGGCAATTGTAGTAGTAGTAGAAGAAGCTGCAGTAGTAGCAATAGTAGAAGAAGTAGTAGTACTAGTAGTAGTTGCAGGAGTAGCAGTAGTAATCATAGTAGTAGAAGCAGCACTATTAGGAGTAGAAGTTATAGCAGTAGTAGTACTCGGAGAAGCTATTGTAGTAGTAGTAGTAGTAGTAGTAGTAGTATAAGTAGTAGTAGCAGGAAAAGTAGTAGTAGTTGTAAAAGTATTTGTAGTAGTAGTAGTATCAATTGTAGTAGTAGTAGTAGTGGCAACAGAACTGATTGCAATAATAGTTGAAGCAGCAGCAATAGCAGTAATAGAAGTAGAAGTACTAGTCATAGTTGTAGTGGCAGTAGTAACAATAGTAGCAGTAGTAGCAGTAGCATTATTACTATTATTAGTAGTACAAGTAGGGGTAGTTGATTTAGTAGTAATAGTAGTAGTTGTAGCAATGGTAGTAGTAGTTGTAGTTGTTATTGTTGTTGTTGTAGTAGTAGTAGGAATAGGAGTAGCAGTAGTTGTAGTAGTAGTAGTAGTAGTAGTAGTTGAAGTGGTAGTAGTAACAGCAGTTGTTGTAGTAGTAGGAGAAGTAGTAGATGCCGAAGTAGTAGTAGCAGTAGCAGCAGTAGTACAAGAAGAAGCAACAGTAGAATCAGCATTAGCAATAGTAGTAGTAGAAGTTGCAGTAGCAGTAGCAATAGTAGCAACATTAATAGTAGTAGTAGTAGTTGCAGGAGTAGTAGTAGTGGTCATAATAGCAGTAGCAGTAGTGGTAGTGGTAGGAGAATTCGTTGTTGTAACAGTAAGCGCAGTAGTAGTCATTGTAGTAGTAGAAGCAGTAGCAGTAGGAGTAGGAGTAGTAATAGCAGTAATAATAGAAGTAGTAGGCAATATAGTAGTAGTAGTAGTACAAGTAGCAGTAGTTGTAGTAGTCATGGTAGTAGTTGAAGTAGTAGAAGTTGCAGTAGCCGTAGTCACAGTCATAGTAGTAGTTGTTGTTGTAGCTGTAGTTGCATTGGTGGTAGTATTAGTAGTAGCAGTAGTACTAGTCGTAATAGTCGCAGTTGTAGCGGTCGTGGCAGGAGTAGTAGTAGTAACAAAACTAGCCCTAGTAGTAGCAGTAATAGTAGTAGTTCTTGTAGTAGTGGCAGTAGTACCAGTAGTAGTTGTAGCCGTAGTAGTGGTAGTAGTAGTAGTAGTTGCAGTAGTAGTAGTAGAAGTAGTAGTAGTAGTAGTAGTAGTAGTAGTAGTAGTAGTAATAGTATTAGTTGTTGTTGTACTAGTAGTAGTAGTAATAGTATTAGTTGTTGTTGTTGTAGTAGTGGTAGTAGTAATAGTAGTAGTAGTGGTAGAACTAATAGAAGTGGTTGTAGGAGTAGTAGTTGTAGTAGCAGTAGTAGTAATAGTAGTAGTAGTAGTAATAGTAACAGAAGTAGCTGTCATAGTAGTTGTAGTAGTAGTAGTATTAGGAGAAGTAGTTGTAGTTGTACTAATATTAGCAACCGCAACAACAGCAGCAGTAGTAGTAGTAGCAATAGTAGTAGTTGTAGCAATAGTAGTAGCAGTAGTAGCAGATGTAGTAGTAGCAGTAGTTGTAGTAGTAGTTTTACTAGTACTGGTAGCACTAGTAGTAGTAACAGTAGTAGTAGTAGCACTAGAAGTAGTAGTAATAGTATTAAAAGTAATAGTTGTAGTAGTCGTAGTTGTAGAAGTTACAATGGGAGTAGCAGTCGAGATAGTTGTCACAGTAGTAGTAGTAGTAGAAGTAGTGGGATTAGTAGGAGGTAGAGCAGGAATAGCAACAGTAGTCGTAGTAGGAGCAGTAGCAATAGTAGTAGAAGTAGTTATAGTAGCTATGGCACAAGTAGCAGTAGTAGTTGTACTAGTAGTAGCAGTAGTAGTTGTGGCAGTAGTAGTAGCAGGAGTAGGAGGAGGAGGAGTAGTAGTAGTAGTAATAGTAGAAGTAGTTGTTGTAGTAGTAGTAGTAGCAATAACAACAGTAGTAGCAGTAGTTGTAGTTGCAGTAGTAGTAGCAGTGGTAGTTATAGCAGTAATAGTAGCAGCAAAAGTATTAGTAGTAGAAGTATGAATAGTAACTATAGTAGTAGGACTAGTAGTAGCAGTAGTAGTAATAGTAAAAGTAGTTACAGTAGTAGTAGCAGTAGCAAAAGTAGTAGTAGTAGTAGCAGTTGTGGCGGTAGTTGTAGTAGTGTTAATAGCAGCAGTAGTGGATGTGGATGTGGCAGTAGTAGTAGTTGTAGTAGTAGTTGAAGCAATAGGAATAGTAATTGTCGCAATTATAGTACTAGTAGTAGATGTAGAAGTACCATTAGTTGTTGTAGCAATAGTTGAAGCAGCCGTAGTAGTAGCAGATGCAATACTAGCAATAGTAGTAGTAGTAGTAGTAGCAGTAGTTGTAGGAGTAGTAGTACTAGTAGCATTTGTGGAAGAAGCAACAGTAGTTATAACAGCAGTAGTAGTAGTAGCAGTAGTTGTAGCAGTAGTAGCAACAGTAGAAGTAGTAGTAGTTATAGTAATAAGAGTAGTAGCATTAGTAGTAGAAATAGTAGTCGTTGTAGTTATAGTAGTAGCAGTAGTAGCAGTCGTAACAATTGTAATAGTATTAGTAGTAGTAGTAGTAGTAGTAGTAGTAGTAATAGTTGTAGAAGAAGAAGAAGTAGTAGTCGTAGTAGTAGAAGCAGTATTAATAGTCGTAGTAGCAATACTAGTAGTGGCAGTGGTAGTAGCTGGAACATCAGTATTGGTACGAGTAGCAGTTGTAGTAGTAGCAAATGTGGTAGCTATACTAATAGTAGTAGGACAAGTAGTGGTAGTAGCAAAATTAGTAGATGTTGTAGTAGTAATATTTATAGTAGCAACGGTAGTAGTAGCAGTAGGAGCAGTAGTAGTAAGTACACAAGTAGCAATTGCAGTAGTAGTAGCTGTAGCAGTAGTAGTAGCCGTAGCAGTAGTAGTAGCCGTAGCAATAGTGGTAGTAATGGTAGTAGTAATTGTATTAGTAGTAGCTATTACTGTAGCAACAGTAGCAATATTAGTAGAAGTAATAGTAGCAGCAGTAGTAATTTTAGTGGCAGTCAAATTAGTGGTTGCAGTAGTGGCAGTTGTAGCAGCAACAGTCGTAGTAGTTATTGTCGTTGTAGTAGTGGTAGTAGTAGCAGTAGCAGCAGTAATAGCAATAGTTGCTGTAGTATTAGAAGTAGCAGTGGTAGTTGCAGTGGCAGCCGAAGAAGTGGTAGTAGTAGTCGCAGTAATAACCGTCATTGCAGTAGTTGTAGTAGTAGCAGTCATAGTAGCAGCAGCAGCAGCAGCAGCAGTAGTAGAGGTAGTTATAAAACTAGAAGTAGAAGTAGTAGTAGTAGTAGTAGTAGTAATACTAGTAGTAGCAGTTGTAGTAGTAGCAAAAGTAGTATTTATTGGAGTAGCAGTAGCAGTAGTAGTAGTGGTAATTGTGGTAAGAGAAGTAGTATTAGTAGCAGTAGTAGTAGCAGCAGCATTAGTAGTATTAGTAGTTGTCGTAGTACTCGTAGTAGTAGCCGCAATAGCAACATTTGTAGTAGCAGTTGTAGCAGCAACTATAGTGCTAGTAGTAGTTGTAGAAGCAGCAATAGTAGAAGTAGTTGTTGTTGTTGTAGCAGTAGCGGTAGTTGCAACAGCAACAGTAGTAGCAGTAGTTGTAGTAAGAGGAGAAGTAATAGTGGTAGTAGTAGTAGGAGTAGTAATAGTAGTAGTAGTAGTAGTAGTAGTAGTAGTAGTAGTATTAGTATTAGTAGTAAAAGTAGTAGTAGAAGAAATAGTTGTAGTAGTTTTCGTATTAATAGTAAAAGCAGTAGGAGAAGAAATAGTTGTAGTAGTAGTTGCAGTAGTAGTAGTAGTAGCAGTAGTAGTAATAATAGCAATAGTAGCAGTAGTAGTAGGAGGAGGAGAAGTAGTAGAAGTAGTAGCGATAATAGCAGTGTAGCAATAGCAGCAGTAGTAGTACAAGTAGTAGTAATAGTTTTAGTAGTTAGGGTAGTAATAGTGGAAGTTGTAGCAGTCGTAGTAGCAGCAATAGTGGTAGTAGTATTAGTAACAATAGTAGTGAAAGCAGTTGCAGTACTATTAGTAGTAGTTGCAGTAACAGTAGCACTTGTAGTAGTAGTAGTAGCAATAGTAGTAGAAGCAATAGTGCTAGCAGTACTAGTAGTAGTATTAGTAGTAGCAGCAGCAGTAGTAGTAGAAGCAATAGTAGTAGCTGTAGCGGAAGTCGTCGGAGTTGTATTACTTGCAATAGTAGTTGTCGTAGTGGTGGTAGTAGTAGTGGTCGTAGCAATAGTAGTAGTAGTTGTTGTTATCGTAGCAATAGTAGTAGTAGTAGTAGGAGTAGTAGCCTTAGAAGTAGAAATAGTTGTCATAGTAGTTGTAGCAATAGTAGTAGTAGTAGGAGTAGTAGTAGCCTTAGTAGTAGAAATAGTTGTCTTAGTAGTTGTAGCAATAGTAGTAGTAGTAGTAGGAGTAGTAATAGTAGTAGTAGCAGTAGTAGTAGTAGTATTAGTAATAGTAGTAGTAGTTGCAGTAGTAGTTGTAGTTGCTGATGTAGTAGTAGTAATTATTGTAGCGGTAGCCCTAGTATTAGTAGTATTAGTAGTGGTAATAGCCGTAGTGGTAGCAGAAATAGAAGTAGTAGTAGTAGTAGCAGAAGTAGTTAAACCAACTACAGTAGGCGCAATATTAGTAGTAGTCGTAGAAGTAGCAGTAGGAGAGCAGTAGTAGATGTTATAGGAGCAATAATAGTGGTAGTAGGAGTAGCTATAGCAGCAATAGAAGTATAAGTAGTTGCAGTAACAGTAGTAGTAGGAGTATCAGTAGTAGCAGTACTGTTTGTAGTGGTAGTAGTAGTTGGTGTACTAGTAGTAGTAGTAGTAGTAGCGGTAGTAGTAGTAATAGTAGCGGTAGTACTAGTAGTAGTAGTAGTAGTAGTAGAAGTAGTTGTAGTAGTTGGACTAGTATTAATAGTAGTAGTAGTAGTAGTAGTAGAAGTAGTAGCAGTAGTAGTTGGACATTATTAGTAGTAGTAGCAGTCGTAGTAAGAGTAGTTGCAGTAGTAGAAGGAGCAGTAGCTATAGTAGCAGAAGTACCAGTTGCAGTTGCAGTAGTACAGGTTGTAGTAGTAGTATTAGTAGCAGGTTGTTGTTATTGTTGTAGTAGTAATAGATGTGGAAATAATCATAGTAGTAGTAGTAGTAGTAGTTGTTGTTGTTGTAGTAGTAGTAGTAGTAGTAGTAGTTATAGTGGTAGTAGTTGTAGTAGTAATGGTGGTGGTGGTGGTGGTGGTGGTGGTAGTAGTAGTAGTAGTAGTTGGAATAGTAGCAAAAGCAGTGGTAGTAGCAGTAGTTGTAGTAGCTGAAACAACTGTAGTGGTTGTAGAAGTAGTAGCTTTAGTAGAAGTAATTGCGATAGTAGTGGCTATAGTACAAGTAGCAACAAAAGTAGCCGCAGTGGTAGTAGTAGAAGTAGTAGTAGTATTAGTAGTGGGAGTATCAAAAGTAGCAGCTGTGGTTGTCATAGTTCTAGAAGTACGAGTAGTAATAATAGTAGCAAGTTCTGTAGTAGTAGTAGTAGGAGTAGTAGTATAAGTTGTAGCAGTAGTAATAGTGGTAGTAGTTGTAGCAGTAGTAGTAAAAGTAGCAGTTGTTGCAATAATATTTGTAGTAGAAGTTGTAGCAATAGCAGCAGCAGCAGTAGTAGTAGCAGTACCAGTACCAGTGCCAGTAGTTGTAGTAGAAGCAATAGTAGTAGGAGAAGTACTAGTAGTGGTAGTAGAAATAGTTGTCATATTTGTAATCGCAATAGTAGTCGTCGTCGTCGTAGTAGTAGTAGTAGTAATACTAGTAGTAGTAGTACTAGCAGTATTAGTGATAGTAGTAGTTGCAGTAGTAGTAGCAGTAGTAGCAAAAGTAGTAGTAGTAGTAGTAGTTGTTGTAGGGGTAGTCGTGGTAGTAGTAGTAGTAGAGGTAGTTGCCATTGTAGTATTAGAAGTGTAGCAGTAGTAGTAGTAGTAAAATTTGTAGAAGCAGTTGTAGCACTAGTAGAAGGAGTGGTAGTAATAATAGTAGTAGTTGCAGTAGCAACAGTAGAAGTAAAACTAGTGGTAATAGCTGTTGTAGTAGGAGTATCAGTAGTAGTAGTAGTGGTTGTAGTAGTAGTTGTTGTAGTAGTAGTAGCGGTAGTAGCAGTAAGAGTAGCAGCAGTAGCAGTAGCAGTTGTAGTATGAGTATCATTATTAAAAATAATAGTAGTTGTCGTATTAGTAGATAGAGTAGTAGTTGTAGAAGTAGGCGTAGGAGTAGAGGAAATAGTAGCAGTAGTTATAGTAGTAGTATTAGTAGTAGTAGTTGCAGTAGTCATAGGAGGAGTAGTAGTTGGAGTAATCGCAGCAGCAGTTGTAGAAGTAGTAGTTGTTGTTGTATTAGGAAAAGTAGCATTAGTATTAGTAGTAGTAGCAGTAGTAGTAGTTGCCATAGAAATTGTAGTAGTGGTGGTAGTAGTAGTAGAGGCTGTTGTAATGGTAGCAGTAGTCGTAGAAGTAGGGGAAGTAGTAGTAGCAGTAGTCCCAACAGCAGCTGCTGCAGAAGTTGTTGTAGTAGTAGTAGTCGTAAAAGTAGCAGTAGTAGTAGTATTAGTAATAGTAGTAGCAGTAGTAGTAGTTGTTGTAGCAGTAGTAGAGGTAGTAGCAAGGGCGGTAGCAGCGATAATAGTAGTATTAGTCATAATAGCAGTAGTAGTAGTAACAACAGTAGTAGTAGTAGTAGCGGCACTCGTAGCAGTGGCAATAGTAGTTCTTGTACTAGTACACGGAGATGTTGTCCCAGTTGTAGTAGTAGTAGTAGCTGTAGTAGCAGTATGATCAGTAGTAATAGTAGCAATAACAGCAGTAGTTGCAGTACTAGTGGTGGAGTAGTAGAAGTAGTAGCAGAATAAATAGTAGTAGTGGTAGTGTTAGCAGTAGTAGTTTTAGTAGTAGTAGTAGTTGAAGTAGTAGTAGTAGCTGTAATAGTAGTAGCAGTAGTTGTAGTAATAGGTGAAGTAGTAGTAGTACTAGTAATAGTGGTAGCGATAGTAGTCACAACCGTAATAGTAGCAGTTGCTGTAGTAGTAGTATTAGTAGTAGCAGCAGTGGTTATAGTTGTAGAAGTTGTAGTAGTAGTAGTATAGTAGAAACACTAGTAGCAGTTGTAACAGTAGGAGTAGTAATAGTAGCAGTTGTAGCAGCAGTAGTAGCAATAGTAGTAGCAGTATTAGCAGTAGTAGTGGCATTAGTAGTAGTAGTAGAAGTAATAGAAGGAGTAGCAGTAGTAGTAGCAGAAGTAGTAGTAGTAGTAGCAGTAGAAGTTGTAGTAGGTGCAGCAGCAGTAGTACCAGCCACAGCTCTGGTAGTAGTTCTTGCATTAGTAGTAGTACTAGTAGTAGCAGTAGCCGCAGTAGCTATCATAGTGGTCGTAGATATAGTAGTATCTGTAGTAGTAGTAGTAGTAGTAGTAGTAGTAGTAGTAGTAGTAGTAGTAGTAGTAGTAGTAGTAGTAGTAGTAGTGGTAGTAGTAGTACTAGTAGCTGTAGTAGTAGTAGTAGCTATAGTAGTAGTTGTTGTAGTAGTGGTAGTAGCAACACCAGTAGATGTAGTAGCAGCAGCAGCAGCAGCAGTAGTAGCAGTAGCTGTTGTTGTAGTGGTAGAAGCCACAGTAGTTGTAGTAGTGGTAGGAGTGGTAGTAGTAGGAGTGGTAGTAGTAGCAGCTGTAATAGTAGGAGTTGTAGTATTGTTAGTATAGCATCAGTAATAGTAGTTGTAGTAGTTGCAGTATTAGAAGTAGTAGCACAATTTTAGTAGTTGTAATAGTAGCAGTAGTTGCAGAATTAGTTGTAGTAGTGGTTGCAGTAGTTGCTGTTGATTCGGCATTAGTTGTACCAAGAATAGCAGTTACGGTATTAGGAGTTGCAATAGCAGTAGTAGTAGCCATAGAAGTAGTGGCAACAGTTGCAGTAGTAGTAGTACTAGCTGAAGTAGGAGAAGCGACAGTAGTGGTAGTAGTAGTAGTAGTAGAAGCAGTAGGAGTTGTGGCTATAGTGGATGTAGTAGGAGAAGTAGAGTAGTAGCAGTACTAGAAGCAGTAGTGGCAACTACAGTAGCAGTAGTACTAGAAGTGATAATAGAAGTAGCAGTAGTTGTTGCAATAGTAGTAGTAGTAGTAGTTATGTTGTTGTTGGAGTAGTAGCAGTAGAAGTAGTTGTAGTAGTTGCACTAGTAGTAGCAATAGTAGTAGAAATAGCAGTAGTAATACTATCAATAGGAATAAAAGTAGTAGTAGTGGCAGTAGCAGCAGTAGAAGTAGTATTAGTAGTAGTAGTAGTATCAATGGTAGCAATAGTACTAGCGGTATTACAAGCCATAGAAGTAGCAGTAGCTGCAGCAATCGTAGAAGTAGTAGTAGTAGTTCTTGTTGCGTCGTGGCAGAAGAAGTAGTCGAAGTAGTAGCTGTAGCAGTAGCGGTAGCATTACTGGTTGTAGCAGTAATAGTAGTAGTAGTAATAACTGTATTAATAGTAGCACTAGTAGTATCATAAATAGTAGTAGTAGGAGAAGTAGTAGTAGCAGTAGGAGTAATAGTAGTTGTAGTACTTGCAGTTGTAGTAGTAGAAGTAGCAGTAGTGGTAGCATTAATAGCAATAGTAATTATAGTTTTACTATTAGCAGTAGTAACAATAGTCGTAGCAGAAGTGGTAGAGTAGTAGTAGTAGTAGAAATATTAGTAGTATTAGTAGTAGTAGTAGTAGTAAAAAAAGTAGTAGTAGTATTATATATAGTAGTAGTAGAAGTAGTGGTAGTAGTTGTTGTAGTAGTAGTAGTAGCACAAGTAGTAGTAGCAGTAGTAGTAGTACAGGTAGAATTAGTAGCAGCAGTTGCAGAAGTAGTAGTAGGAGGAGGAGGAGGAGCAGGAGGAGTAGTAGTCGTAGTAGTAGTAGTAGTAGTAGTTGTTGTTGTTGTTGTTGTAGTAGCAACGGTAGTAGTTGTAGTAGTAACGGTAGTAGTTGTAGTAAAAGTAAGCAGTAGAAGTAGCAGTAGTATAAGCAATATCCGTAGTAGTAGTAGTAGCAGCAGCAGCAGCAATAGTAGTAGGAGTAGTAGTACAAGTAGCAGTAGTTGCAGCAGTAGTAGGAGTTCCAGTAGTATTAGCAGCAGCAGCAACAGTAGTACCATTAGTATTAGTAGTAGTAGTAGTAGTAGGAAAAGTAGCAGTGCTAGCAGTAGTAGCATTAGTGTTTGTAGCAATAGTAGAAGTTATCGTGCAGAAGTAATAGTAGTAGTAGTAGTAGCCGTAGTTGTAGTAATAATAGTATTAGTAGCATTAATGGCAGAAGTAGTAGTAGTTTTAGCAGTAGTAGTAGTAGCGGTAGGTCTAGCAGCAGTAGCAGTAGTTGTAGCTATAATTGTAAGAGTAGTAGCATTAGTAGCAAAAGTAGCTGTTGTAGTAGTCGTAATAGTAGTAGCAGTAGTAGCCGCAGTAGCAGAAGTAGTGGTAGTAGCAGTCGTTGCAAAGGTAGTATTAGTAGTAGCAGCTGTAATAGTTGGAGAATAAGTAGTAGTAGTAGAAGTATTAGTAGTATTAATAGTCATAGTTGCAATACTTGGAGTAGTTGTGGTAGTGTTGGCAATAGTAGGATTAGTGGGAGTGGTTGTTGTGGTAGTTGCTGAGGTGGTAGCAGTATTAATAGCAGTAGGAGAAGTAGTAATTGTAGCAAAAGTAGTAGAAGTCATAGTAGTAGTAGTTATTATTATAGCAATAGTAGTAGTAGTAGTACCAGTATTAGTAGTAGTAGTAATTGTTGTTGTTGTTGTTGTGGTTCTAGCAGTAGTAGTAGTTATTGTTGTAGAAGTACTAGTAGTAGCTATAGTAATTCTAGTGGCAGTCAAAGAAGTGGTTGCAGTAGTAGCAGAGTAACCATAGTAACTGCATTAGTAGTAGTAGAAGTCGTAGCAGCAGTAGCAGCAGCAGCAGTACCAGAAGAAGTAGTAATAGAATTAGAAGTAGTAGCAGTTGTTGTAGTAGTACTAGTAATAGTAGTAGTGGTAGTAGTAGTAGTAGTAGTAGTAGTAGTAGTAGTAACAGTAGTGATAGTAGCAGTAGTAGGAGTAGTAGTGGCAGTAGCAGTAGAAATACTAGCAGAAGTAACATTAGTAGAAGCAGTAGTAGTTGTTGTAGTACTAGTAGCAGTAGTAGTAGTGATAGTAATAGTGGTTGTTGTAGTGGTAGTAGTATGTGCAGTAGTTGTAGTAGCAGTAGCTGTAGTGGTAGCAATAGTAGTAGTAGTAGTAGTAGTAGTAGTAGTAGTTGTTGTAGTAGCTGTAGCAGCAGCATTAGTAGTAAAAGCAGTAGTAGTCGTTGCCGCACTAAAAGTAGTAATAGCCATAGTTGTGGTGGTAGTAGTAGTAGTGGTAGAAGTAGAAGAAGTAGTTGTAGTTGTAGGAGTAGTAGTTGTAGCAGTTGTTGTAGTAGTAATGGTAGTAGTATTAGTAGTCGTTGTAGTAGTAGTAGAAGAAGAAATAGTTGTAGTAGCAGTAGTATTATGAGGTGGAGAAGTTGTTGTGGTAGTAATAGTAGATGTAGTAGCAGCAGCAACAGTAATTGTAGTAGTAGAAGTTGAAGTAGAAGTAGCAGTAGTAGCAGAAGTAGTAATCATTGTAGCAGTCATAGTAGTAGCAACATTAGTACCAGAAGTAGCTGCAGAAGTAGTAGTAGTAGCAATAGCAGTCGTACCATCTGTAGTAGTAGTTGTAGTAGCAGAAGTCGTAGTAGTAGCAACAGTAGTAATGGCATCAACAGTTGCCGCAGAAGTTGTAGTAGTGGTAGTAGCAGCAGCAATAGTAGTAGTTGTAGCAATAGTAGTAGTAGCAACTAATGTAGTAGTAGTTGTTGTTGTTGTTGTTGTTGTTGTGTCGCAGCAGAAGTAGTAGTAGCTGTAGTAGCAGTTGTAGCAGTAGTAGTTGCAGTGGAAAGAGCATAAGTAGTTCTTGAAATAGTAGTAGCAAAAGTAGTAGTAGGAGAAATTAGTGTAGTAGTACTAGTAGTAGTAGTGGTAGAAGCAGTATTAGTAGTAGTATTTGTAGTAGTGGTAGTAGTTGTAGTTGTAATAGTAGTAGCAATAGTAACAATAGTTGCAGTAGTAGCAGTAGTAGTAGTAGGAGAGGCAGTAGCAGTAGCAGCTATTTCAGTAGTAGCAGTAGCAATATAGTAGTAGTACTAGTAGTAGTAGCAATGATTGTCATAGTAGCAGAAGTAGTATTAGGAGTAGTAGTTGTAGTAGTTGCAGTAGAAGTAGGAGGTGTAGCAGTAGTAGTTTCTGTAGTAGTAATTGCAGTATCGTAGCAGTAGTAGTTGCAGCAGTTGTAGTAGTAGTAGTAGTGGTTGTAGTAATAGAAGTAGTAGTAGCAATAGCATTAGTAGTAGGTTGAGTAATAGTAGCTGTAGTAGTAGTAGCAGGAGTAGCAGCAATTACAGTAGTAGAAGTAGTAGTAGTAGTAGGAGTACTAGCAGTAGAAATAGTAGCAGGAGTAGCAGCAGTAACAATAGTAGAAGTAGTAGTAGTAGTAGTAGTACTAGCAATAGAAGTAGTAGTTGTAGTAGCAGTAGTAGTAACACTAGTTGTAGTAGGAGAAATAGTTGTAGCTGTTATTATCGGAGAAGTAGTAGTAGTAATACTAGAAGAACTAGTAGTAGGAGAAGTTGTGACAGTGGTGGTGGTGGTAGTAGTAGTAGTAACAGTAGCAGTATAAGTAACAGTAGTAGCAGTAATTGTAATAGTAGTAGTAACATTAGCAATAGTAGAAGTAGTAGCGGTAGTAGTAGCAATTGTTTTAGCATTAGTGGCCGTTGTAGTAGTAGCAGTAGAAACAGTAGCAGTGTTGTAGCAGTAGAAGTAGAAGCAATAGTAGTAATAGTTGGAGAAGTCGTAGTAGTAGTATTAGTGGTAGCAATAACAACAATAGCAACATTAGTAGTTGTAGTAGTAGTAGTTGTAGTGGTAGTAGTAATAGTGGTAGTAGTACTAGTAGTAGTAGTAGCAGCTGCATTAGTAGTAGTAGTAATAGCAAAAGTAGCGGCAGGAGCACTAGTAGTAGCAGTAGTAGGTGTAGCTGTTGTAGTAGTAAGGGTAGTAGTAGTATTAGTAGTAGTAATAGTACTTGTAGTTGTAGTGGTAGTAGTAGCAAAAGTGGCAATAGCAATTGTAGTAGTAGTAGTCACAGAAGTAGTAGTACTAGTGCTGGTAGTAGTAATATTAGATGTAGTCACTGTAGTAGTAGCCATAGTAGTGGTTACATTAGTAGCAGTTGTAGGAAAAGTAGTAGTAGTAGTTGCAGCTGCAACAGCAGTGGCAGCAAAGTAGTATAGGTTGTAGTAATATTAGTAGTAGTAGTACAACTAGGAGTACTAGTAGCAGGTGCAGTAGTTGTAATCATAGTAGTAATAGTAGCTGTTTTAGTAGTAGCAGCAGCAGAAGCGGCAGTAGTAGTAGTAGTAGTAGCAGTAGCAGTAGTAATAGTAGTAGTAGTAGTCGTAGTGATAGTAGTGGGAGTATTACTACTAGTAGCAGTAGCAGTAGTAGTAGAAGTAGAAGTAGTAGTAGTAGTAGTAGTAGTCGCAATAGTAGTAGTAGCAATAGCTGTAGTAGTAGGGGCAGTAGTACTACTAGTAGCAATAGTAGTAGTAGTAAAAGTAGAATTAGAAGAAGTAGTAGTATAGTGGTAATAGTAGTGGCAATAGTGGGAGTAGTAGTAGGAAAAGGTGTAGGAGAAGGAATAGTAGTAGGAGTAGTAGTTCTCATTGGAGTAGTAATAGTCATATTAGTAGTAGTATTAGGAGTAGCAATTGTGGTAGTAAAAGTCATAGTAGTAGAACTAGCATAGGAGTAGTAGTCATTGTAATATTTGTCATAGTAGAAGTAGTAGTAGTTGTAGTAGTAATAGAAGTATTACTCATAGTAGTAGTAGCAGTAGTAGCAGCAATAGTAGTATAGTAGGAGTAGTCCTAGTTGTAGTAGCACTAGCAGTAGTAGTAGTAATAGCCATAGAAGTAGGAATTGTAGAAGTAGTAGTTTGTGTATTAGTAGTAGTAGCAGTAGTTGTAGTACTAGAAGTAGTTGTAGCAATAGTAGTAGTAGTAGCAGGAGGAGGAGGAGGAGGAGTAGTAGTAGTAGTAGTGGTAGTAGTTGTAGTAGTTGTAGTAGTAGTAGTAGTAGTACTAGTTCTAGTAGTAGTAGTAGTAGTAGTACTAGTTCTAGTAGTAGTAGTAGTAGTAGTAGCTGCAGTAGTAGATGTAGTAGAAGCCGTAGTAATAATAGTAGTAGTAGTAGTAGTAGTAGTAGCAACAACAATAGTTGTATTAGTAGTAGTAGTAGTAGCAGCAGCAATAGCAGTAGCAGTAGCAGTTGTAATAGTAGTATTAGTCTTGATAGCAATAGTAGCAGTTGTAGAATTAACAGTAATGATAGTAATAGTAGTAGTAGTAGTAGTAGTAGCAGTAGGGGTAGTAGTAATAATAGTAGTAGTAGTAGTAGTTGTTGTTGTAGTAGTAGTAGTATAAGTGGTAATAGTAGTTGAAGTAGTAATAAGAGTAGTAGTAGTAGTAATCGGTGAAGTGGTAGTAATAGTAGTAGTAGTTGTAGTAGCAGTAGTAGTAGAATTAGCACGAGCTGCAGAAGTAGAAGTAGCAGTAATAGTAACAGTTGCAGTAGAAGTAGTAGTAGTAGTAGAACTTGTAGTAGTAGTAAAAGTAGTAGTAGCAGCAGCAGCAGTAGAAGTAGTAGTAGTGGTGGTAGTACTGCTAGTAGCAGTAGTAGAAGTAGAAGTTATAGTAGTAGTAGTAGTAGTAGTAGTAGTAGTAGTAGTAGTAGTAGTAGTAGTACTAGCAGTAGTAGCAGGAGGAGTAGTAGTGGTAGTAGTAGCAGTTGTCGCAGTAGTAGTAGTCAAGCAAGTAGTAGTAGTAGTAGTAGTAGTCGTGCAAGTACTTGTTGTTGTTGTTGTTGTTGCAGTAGTAGTAGTAGTGGTGGTGGTGTTGGTGGTAGTGGTGGTAGTAGTAGTAGTCGTAGGAGCAGCAGTAGTATTCGTAGTAGCATTAGTAGTCCTAGAAACAGCAGTAGTAGCAGTAGTCATGGTAGTTGTAGTACCACGAGTTGCACTAGTATTAGTTGCAGTGGTAGTACTAGAAGTAGTAGTAGTTGTTGTTGTATTATTATTAATAGTAGTAGTAGTAGTAGCAATTGTAGCAGTAGTAGTTGTAGTAGTAGTAGAGATTGAAGAAGTAGTAGTAGTAGTAGTGGAAATAGTACTAGTAGCAATAGTAGTAGTAGTAGTCGAAGTGGAAGTAGTAGTAGTAGCAGGTGTAGGATATGTAGTAGTAGAAGTAGTAGGAGGAGGAGTAGGTGTCGAAGTGGGAGCAGTAGTAGGAGCAATAGTAGGAGTAGTAGTAGTCGGAGTAGGAGTAATAGTAGTAGGAGGAGTATTAGTTGGAGTAGCAAAAGAAGTAGTAGCATTGGTCGTTGTAATAGTAGAGGTAGTGGTAGTAGTTGGAATAGTAGCACTAGTAGTAGTAGTTGTTGTCGCAGAAGAAGTAGTTTCAGTAACAATAGTAGTAGTAGAAGTAGTAGAAGCTATAGTAGTTGTTATAGTAGTTATTGTAGTAGTAGAAGTCATGGTAGGAGTAGCAATTGGAGAAAGAGTTGGAGTAAAAGTAGTACTAGTAGAATAGTTGTAGTAGAAGTAGTACTAGTAGTAGTAGTAGTATTAGTAGTTGTTGTAGTAGCAATAGTTGTAGTTCTTGTCGTAGTACTAGTGTTAGCAGTAGGAGTAGTAGTAGTAGTAGTTATAGTGGGAGAAGTTGTAGTAGTCATATTAGTGGCTGCAGCAGCAATAGCAACTGTAGTAGTAGTAGAAGTTGCAGTAGTAGTAGTAGTGGTGGTAGTAGTAGCAGAAGTAATATTAGGAATTGTAGTGGCAGTAGTTGTAGTTGAAGTAGTAGTAGTAGCAATAGGTGCAGCAGTAGTTGCAGTTGTAGTAGTACTACTACTACTAGTTCTAGTTGTCGTAGTAGTTGTAGTGGTAGTAGAAGTAGTAGCTATGGCAGCAGGAATAGTAGTAGTTGTAGTAGTAGCAGAAGTAGTAGTAGAAGAACCAGTACTAGTAATAGTAGCAGTAGCAATAGTAGTAGTAATAGGTGCAGTAGTAGTGATAATAGTGGCAGTAGCATTAGTGGCAACAGTAGTAGTAGTAATAGTAATAGTAGCAGTAGTAGTTGCCATAGTAGTAGTAGTAGAAGTTGCAGTAACAGGAGTAGTAGTAGTAGCTGTAGCAGTAGCAGAAGTAGAAGTAGAAGTAGAAGTAGAAGTACTAGTAATAATTGTAGTAGTAGTTGTGGTAGTAATTGTGGTAGTAGAAGTAGTAGTAGTAGCAACAATATTAGTAGTTGTTGAAGTAGTAGCAGCAGAAGTAGCAGTAAGAGATGAAGACATAGTAGTAGTAGTAATAATAGTTGTAGTAGAAGTAGTAGCAATAGTAGTAGTAGCAGAATTAGTAATGGTACTAGTAGTTGGAGTAGTAGTAGTAGTAGTATTAGAAGTTCTAGCAATAGTAGAATTAGTTGTAGTAGTAGTATAAGCAGCTACAGCAGTAGTAGCAGTAATGATAGTAGTAGAAGTAGATGTGGTAGCAGTAGCAATTGTTGCAGTAGTAGTAGTAGCAATAGTAGACGTAGTCGTGGTAGTAGTAGTTGTAATAGCAATAGTATTAGCAGTAGTAGCCATAATAGTAGGAATCATAGTAGTTGCGGAAGTAGCAGAGGCAGTAGTAGCAGTAGTAGCAGTAGTAGTAGTAGAAGTAGTAGTAGTGGTAGAAGTTGTAGGAGAAGTAGTTGTAATAGTCATAGTAGTAGCAGTAGTTGTAGTAGTAGACGTAGCAACAGAAGCAGACAAAGTAGTAGTAGTAGTTATAGCAGTAGCAAAAGTAGTAGTGGTCGTACCAGTAGTTGTAGCGGAAGTAGTAGAAGTAGCAGTAGTCATTGATGTAGCTGTAACAAAAGTAGTTGTAGTAGGAGCAGTAGTAGTAGTATTAGTTTTACTCACAGTAGTAGTAGTCATACTAGCAGAAGTACTAGCAGTAGTAGCTATAGTAGTAGAAGAAGGAGTAGTAGTAGTAGTGGTGGTAATAGTGAAACTAGTAGTAGTAGTAATGGTTATAGCAGTTGTATTAGAAGTTGTAGCATCAGCTGCTCTAATAGCAATCAAAGTTGTACCAGCAACTGCTCTAGTAGTAGTAGTAGTTGTTGTTGTTGTTATTATTGTTGTTGTCGTAGTAGCAATAGTAGTAGTTGGTGTAGTTATAGGAGTAGGAATTTGTGTAGTAGTAGTTATAGTAGTAGTACTAGTAGTAGTAGTAGTAGTAGACATAGTAGTAGAAGTAGTCACAGTGGTAGTAGTAGTAGTATAAGTAGTAGTAGTAGCAGCAGCAGTAATAATAGCAATAGTAGGAGTAGGAGTAGTAGTAGCTGTAGTAGTAGCAGGTGTAGTTCCAATAGTAATAGTAGCAGTAGTAGCGAGGCAGTTGTCATAGCAGTAGTAATATTAGTAGCAGAAGTAGTTGTTGTTGTAGTAGTAGTTGTAGTAGAAGAAGAAGTAGTAGTAGCAATAGTAACAGGAGGAGGAGTAGTAGGAGTAATAGTAGTAATAGTAGTAGTAGTAGTAGTAGTTATAGTTACAGTAGTTGTAGTGGTGAAAGCAGTAGTAGTAGTAGTCATAGTCACAATAGAAGCTGTAGTAGCAGTACAAGTAGTTGTAGTAGTAGTTGTAGTAGTAGTAGGAGTAGCAGTTGTAGTTTTAGTTGTAGTAGTAGCAGTATTATTGGCAAAATTTTTTTTGTAGTAGTAATCAAAGTAGTAACGTATTTGCAGTAGTTGCCATAGTAGCTATAGTAGCAATAGTAGCAGTAGCAACAGTAGTTGTAGTAGTAGTAGTAGTTCTAGTAGTAATGGTAGTAGTCATAGTAGCAATAGAAGTAGCTACAGTAGTGCAAGTAGAAGTAGAAGTAGCAGTAGTAGTAGTAGTCGCCGTGGTAGTAGCAATAGTAGCAGTAGCAGTAGCAGCAGCAGCAGTAATAGCAGCAGCAGCAGTAGTAGTAGTAGCAGGAGATGTACTAGTAGTAGGAGAAGCAGTTGTTGCTGAGGTAGTTGTCATAGCCATAGTAGCAGTAGTAGAAATATTAGTAGTAGTAGTAGTAGTAGTAGTAGTAGTAGTAGTAGTAGTAGTACTAGTAGTAGTAATGGTAGGAGAAGTAGTAGTAGTAGTAGTAGTAGTACTAGTAGTAGTAGAAATAGTAGTAGTAGTAGTAGCAGAAAAAGTAGTAGCAATCGCAGCTATAGTTATAGAGGTTATAGTAGTCATGGTAGTAATAGCAGTAGTAATTATTGTTGTAGGAGCAGCATTAGTAGCATTAGAATTATTTGCTGGAGAAGTAGTAGCAGTAGCAGTAGCAGTAGTAGTTGTTGTTGTAGCAGTAGTAGCATGTCTAGAGGCAGCAGTTGCAGTGGTATTAGTACCAGTGGCAGCAGTTGTGGCAGCAGTTGTAGTTGTCTGTAGCAAAAGTACTAGTTGTAGTAGTAGTAGTACTAGTCAGAGTCGCATTAGTTGCAGAAATAGTAGTTGTAGGAGTAGAAGAAGTAGCAGTAGTCGTCGTAGCAGAAATAGAAGTAGCTGTAGTAGCAGCAGAAGAAGTAGTAGTAGTAATTGTAGCAGTAATAGCAATAGTAGCAATAGTAGTAGCTATGGTAGTAGTTGTGATAATAGTAGTAGTAAGAGTGGTAGTTGTAGTCACAGTAGCAACAATAGTAGAAGTAATAGTAGTAGTAGTAAAAGTAGAAGTAGTAGTAATAGTAGTAGTTGCCACAGCAGCAGCAGCAGTAGTAGTAGTAGTAGAGTCAACAGTAGCAGTTGTAGCTGGAGCCGAAGTAGTAGTAATAGTGAAAGTAGTAATAGTAGTTGCATTTGCAGAATCGGTTCTAGCAGTAGTAGTCATAGTAGCAGTAGTAATAGTAGCAGTAGCAGCAGTACTGTTTTTAGCAGTACAAGTTGGGGTGGTAGAATTAGCAATAGCAGTAGTAGCAATAGTAGTAGTAGAATTAGTAGCCACAATAGTAGTAGCAGGAGTAGTAGTAGTAGTAGTAGTCATAGTAGCTGCATTAGCAGCAGCTGTAGTAGTTACAACAGCTGTAGTAGTAGTAGTAGTAGTAGCAGTTGTAGTAGCAGTTATAATAGTAGCAAAAGTAATAGTAGTTGTAGTAGTAGTCATAGTAGCTGCATTAGCAATAGTAGTACTAGTAGTTACAGCAGCTGTTGTAGTAGAAGTAGTAACAAAAGCAAATACAGCAGTAGTAGCAGTTCTAGTAGCAGAAGTAGTGGTAGTCTACTAGTAGCAGCAGCAGTGGTAGTAGACGTAGCAGTAATAGCTATAGTAGCGGTACAAGAAGTAGCAGGAGTATTGGTCATTAGTTGCAACAACAGTAGTCATAGTAGCAGAAATACTTGTAGTTGTAGCTGTAATAGTAGAAGCAAGAATAGTAGTAGTAGTAGTATTAGTAGTAGCCGTTGTAGCTACTCCAATAGTAGTAGTAGTAGTAGTAGTAGTTATTGTAGTTGTACTACTACTAGTAGTAGTAGCAATATAATTAGTTGTAGGAGTAGGAACTCGCGTAGGAGCAGAAGAAGTTATAGTCATAGTAATAGTAGTAGTAGCAGTAGTTGTAGCAGTAGCAATAGTAGTAGTAGTAGCAATAATAGTAGTAGTAGCAGTAATTGTAGTAGTAGCAATAGTTGTAGTAGTAGTGGCAGTAATAGTAGTAGTAACAATAGTAGTAGTAGTAGTAGCAGCAATAGTAGTAGCTGTAGAAGTAATAGTTGTTGCAGCAGCAGCAGCTGTAGTAGTAGCAATAGTGCTAGTTGTAGTTGTTGTAGTGGTAGTAGTTTTACAAGTGCGAGTAGGAGCAGGAGCAGTAGTGGAAGTAGTAGTAGTAGTAGCAGCAGCAGCAGTAGTAGTTGTTGTTGTAGTAGTAGTAGCTGTAATAGCAGCACTAGCAGTAGTACCAGTGGTAGTAGTAGAAGTAGTAGTAGTAGTTGTTGTTATTGTAGTTGTAGTAGCAGTAGGAGTTGGAGTAGGGGTAGTAATAGCGGCCGCTATAGAAGCAGCTGTAGTAGTTGTAGTAGCAGAAGTAGTAGTAGTAGCAGTAGTTGTAGCTATCGTAGCTGTAATAGTTATAGTAGCAACAGTAGTAGTAGCTGTACTAGTAGCAGTAGCAGTAATAGTAGTAGCAATAGTAGCAGTAGTTCCGAAGTAGTTATAGCAGTAGCGGCAGTAGTGGTAGTATCTATAGTAGTAATAGTAGTTGAAGTAGTAGCAAGAGCAAAAGTAGCATTAGTAGTAGTAATAGTAGTAGTAGCTGTAGCAGTAGTAGTAGCAAAAGTTGTAGCAGTAGTACAAGTAGTACTAGTGACAGTTGTTGTAGCAGTAGTAGTAACAATCATAGTGGTAGCAGTAGTAGTGGTAGTAGGAGAAGTACTAGTAGTAGTCATAGTAGAAGTAGTAGTAGTAGCAGTATTATTCGTAGTAGTAGTGACAGTAGTAGCAGTAGTAGTAGTAATAGCGGTAGCAGTAGCGGAAGTTGTTGAAGTAGTAGTAGTAGTATTAATTATACTAGTGGTAGTAGTAGTGCTAGTAGTGGTAGTAATAGCAAAAGTAGTAGTGTTAGTGGTCGTGGTGGTGGTAGTAGTAGTAGCTGTAGTAGTAGTAGCAGTCGAAGTAGCAGTAGTAATAGTAGTTGTTGTTGTAGTAGGCGTAGTAGTAGTGGTTGTAGTAGGAGTTGTAGTAGTTGTAGGAGTTTCGATAGGAATATTAGTAGTTGTTGCAGTAATAGTAGTAGTAGTAGTAGTAGCACTAGTATTAGTAGTAGCCGCAGCAGCAGCTGAGGGAGCAACAATAGTAGTTGTAGCTGTTGTGATTGTTGTAGTGGTAGTAGTTATAGTAGTAGGAGTAGGAGTACGGGTATTAGTAGAAGTAGTAGTGGTGGTGGTAGTTGTAGTAGTAGAAGCAAAAGTTGTAGTAGGAGTAGTAGTAGCAGTAGCCGTAGCAATAGTACCAGTATTAGTAGGTGTAGCAGTTGGGGTAGAAGTAGTAGTGGTAGATGTGGCATTAATAAGTGTAGGAGTAGGAGTTAGAGTTGGGGTAGTTTAAACAGCCGCAGTAGAAGTTATTATAGTATTAGTACCAGCAGCAATAGTTGTAGGAGTAGGAGTAGCGGTAGTAGTAGAAGAAGTAGCAATAGTTTTAGTAGTAATAGTAGTAGCAGCAATAGCTGTAGTAGTAGTAGTAGTGGCAACAGTAGTAGTAGTTGGAGTAGCAGCAGTAGTTGTAGCGATAGTAGTAGCAGTAGTAGTGGTAGTAGTAGCAGTAGAGCAGTAGCAGTGGTAGTAGTGGTAATAGTAGTAGCAGTAGCAGTAGTAGTAGTAGCGAAAGTAGTAGCAGTGGTACAGTAGTACTAATAGCAGAAGCAGTAGTAGTAGAAGTAGCAGTCATAGTGGTAGCAGCAGTAGTAGTAGTGGGCGTAGTAGTAGTAGTAGTAGTTGTAGAAGCCGCAGCAACAGGAGCGATAGTAGTTGTTGTTATTGTAGGAGTAGTAGTAGTAGTAGCAGTAGTAGCAGGAGTAGTAGTTGTAGCAGCAATAGTTGTAGAAGTAGGCTTTGGAGTAGGAGTAGTATTAGGAGGAGGAGGAGGAGTAACTATAGCAGTAGTAGGAGTAGTAGTAGCTGTAGTAGTCGCAGTAGTAGCTTTAGTAGTAGTAATAGTAGTAGGAATAGCAGAAGTAGTAGTAGTAGTAGTTGTTGTGGTAGTAGTGGTCGTATTAGTATTAGTAGTAGTAGTAGTAGTAGTAGTAGTAGTCGAGTTGTAGTAGAAGTAGTGGTGGTAGTTGGAGTAGTAGTTGTTCTTGTTGTAGTAGTAGAAGTAGTTATAGTAGAATGATTGGGAGTAGTAGCAATATTAGTAGAGGTAGTTGTAGTACTTGTCTAGTAGTAGTAGAAGTAGTAGTATTCGTAGTAGCATCAGTAGTCCTAGAAGCAGCAGCAGCAGTAGTAGTCATAGTAGTTGTAGTACCACGAGTTACACTAGTATTAGTTGTAGCGGTAGTAGTAGTAGTAGTAGTAGTTGTTGTAGTATTATTAATAGTAGAAATAGCAGTAGTAGCAATTGTAGCAGTAGTAGTTGTAGTAGTAGTAGTGATTGAAGTAGTAGTAGTGGTAGTAGTAGTAGTGGAAGCAGTACTAGTAGCAGTCGCAGTAGTAGTAGTCGAAGTGGACGTAGTAGTAGTAGTAGCAGGTGTAGTATATGTAGTGGTAGAAATAGTAGGAGGAGGAGTAGGTGTCGGAGTGGGAAAAGTAGTAGGAGTAATAGTAAAAGTAGTAGTAGTAGTAGGAGTAGGAGTAATAGTGGTAGGAGGAGTATTAGTTGGAGTAGCAAAATAAGTAGTAGAATTGGTCACTGTAATAATAGAGGTAGTGGTAGTAGTTGGAATAGTAGCACTAGTAGTAGTAGTAGTCGCAACAGTAGTAGTAGTTGTTGTCGCAGTAGCAGTAGTTTCAGTAATAGTAGTAGTAGAAGTAGCAGCATCTATAGTAGTTGTTATAGTAGTTGTTGTAGTAGTAGAAGTCGTGGTAGGAGTAGCAGTTGGAGTAGTAGTACTAGTAGAATAGTTGTAGTACTACTACTACTAGTAGTATTAGTAGTTGTAGTAGTAGTAGTGTTAGCAGTAGGAGGAGTTGTAGTAGTTGTTGTAGTAGGAGAAGTTGTAGCAGTAGTAGTTAGAGAAGTAGTTGTAGTAGCAACAATAGTAGTAGTAGTAGTAGCAGCAATGGGAGTAGTTGTAGTAGTAGAAGTAGTATCAATAGTTATAATAGTAGCAGTTGTTGGAGTAGTAGGAATCCTAGTAGAATTATTTGTAGGCGTAGTGTAGTAGTAGCAGCAACAGTAACAAAAGTGGTAGTAGTAGTAGTAGAAGTAGTAGTAGGTACAGTAGTAGTTGTTGTTGTAGTAGTAGGCGAAGTAGTAGTAGCGATAGTAGCAGTAGTAATAGAAGTAGTAGCAGTAGTAGCAACAATAGTAGTGATTCTAGTAGTAGTAGTAGGAGAAGTAGTAGGAGTAGTAGTATTAGTTGAAGTAGCAACAATAGTAGTAGTAGTAGCAGTAGCAACAATTGTGGCAGCAGCTATAGTTATCTGTAGCAATAGAACCAGTAGTAGTAGCGGTAGTAGTAGTCAGAGTCGCAGTAGTTGCAGTAATAGTAGTTGTAGGAATCGAAGAAGTAGCAATGTCAGTAGTAGTAGCAGCAGAAGAAGTAGTAGTAGTTGTAGCAGTAGTAGCAATAGTAGCAATAGTAGTAGCAATGGTAGTAGTTGTGATAATAGTAGTAGTAAGAGTGGTAGTTGTAGTCACAGTAGCAACAATAGTAGAAGTAATAGTAGTAGTAGTAATAGTAGTAGTAGTAGTAGCAGCAGCAGAAGCAGTAGTAGTAGAGACAACAGTAGCAGCAATAGTGAAAGTAGTAATAGTAGTTACATTTGCAGAATCGGTTCTAGCAGTAGTAGTCGTAGTAGCAGTAGTAATCGTAGCAGTATTGTTTTCAGTAGTACATGTTGGGGTGGTAGAATTAGCAGTAGCAATAGTAGTAGCAGTAGTAGTAGAAGCAGTAACAAAAGCAAATGCAGTAGTTGTAGCAGTTGTAGTAGCAGTTATAGTAGTAGTAGAAGTAGTAGTAGTAGTAGTAGTCATAGTAAATGCATTAGCAGTAGTAGTAGTAGTTACAGCAGCTGTTGTAGTAGAAGTAGTAACAGAAGCAAATGCATTAGTAGTAGCATTTGTAGTAGCAATTATAGTAGTAGCAAAAGTAGTGGTAGTCTACTAGTAGCAGTTGCAGTGGTAGTAGACGTAGCAGTAATAGCTGTAGTAGCGGTACACGAAGTAGCAGGAGTATTAGTCATTAGTTGCAACAACAGTAGTCATAGTAGCAGAAATACTAGTAGTAGTAGCTGTAGTAGTAGAAGCAAGAGTAGTAGTAGTAGTAGTAGTATTAGTAGTAGCCGTTGCAGCTGCTCCAATAGTAGTAGTAGTAGTAGTAGTTATTATAGTTGTACTACTTGTAGTAGCGCAATATATATAGTTGTAGGAGTAGGAACTCACGTAGGAGCAGAAGAAGTTATAGTCATAGTAATAGTAGTAGTAGCAGCAGTAGTAGTAGTAGCAGTAGCAATAGTAGTAGTAGTAGCAGTAATAGTAGTAGTAGCACTAGTTGTCATAGTATTAGTGGGTGTAATAATAGTAGTAACAGTAGTAGTAGTAGCAGCAGCAATAGTAGTAGTTGTAGAAGTAGTAGTTGTTGCAGCAGCAGCAGCTGCAGTAGTTGTAGTAGTGCTAGTTGTAGTTGTTGTAGTGGTAGTAGTTTTACAAGTGCGAGTAGGAGCAGGAGCAGTAGTAGAAGTAGTAGTTATTGCAATAGCAGTAGGAGAAGTAGTAGTAGTAGTACCAGTAGTAGCAGCAGCAATAGCAGCAGGAGTAGTAGCAGCAGTAGGAGAATCAGTATAAGTAGTAGTAGTTGGAGCAGCAGCAATAAAAACAAAAGCAGCAATAGGAGTCGTAGTAGTAGTGGTAGTTGAAGGAGTAGTAGTAGGAGTAATATTAGTTGCTGTAGTAGTAGCTATAGGAGAAGTTGTTGTGGTAGTAGTTGTTGTTGTAGCAACAGGAGTAGTAGTAGTAGTAGTTGTTGTAGGAGTAGTAGTTGTAGTAGGAGTAGCAGTAGTAGAAGTAGCAGTCGTAGTAGTAGTAGAAGCAGTAGTAGTAGCAACAGTAGTAGTAGTTTTAGTAGGTGTTGTAGTAGTAGTAGTATGTGTTGGCATAGTACTAGTAGTAGTAGCAGTAGGAGTAGTAGTAGTTGTTATTATTGTTGTTGTAGTAGTATTAGTAGTAGTAGTAGTAGTAGCAGTAGCGACTATAGTAACAGTAGTCATAGCAGTAGTAGTGGTAGTTGTAGTAGTAGTAGTAGAAATAGTTGTAGCAATAATAGGAGTAGTAGCGTAGCAGTATAAGTAATAGTAGTAGTTGTAGTAGTAGCAAAAGGAGTAGCAGTAGTACAAGTTGTAGCAGAAGTAGAAGCAGTAGTTTAGTAGGTCCAGTTGTAGTACTAGAAGTAGTAGTAGTAGTAAAAGAAGTATTAGAAGTTGCAGTAGTAGTCGTAGTAATAGTAGAAGTTGTAGTTGTAGTAACGACAACAGTAGCAGTAGTACCAGAAGTAGTAGGTGTGGTAGTAGTAGTGGTAGTAGTAGTAGAAGTTTAGTAGTTATAGTAGTAGGAGTTGGAGTTTGAGTAGGTGTGGTATTAGCAGCCATAGTAGTAGCAGTTGTAGTATTAGTAGTAGTAGTAGTAGTAGTAGTCTTAGCAATAGGAGTAGCTGTAGTAGAAGTTGTTGCAGTAGTAGCGGAAGTAGTAGTTGTAGTAGATGTCGTAGAAAAATTGGTAGAAGTAGTGGTAGTAGTAGCAGCAGTGCTAGCAGTAATAACTGGAGTAGCTGTAATACTACTAGCAGAAGCTGAAGTAGCATTGGCAGCAGTAGTGGTAGTAGTAGCAGCAGTAGTAGTAGTAGTGTAGAACTACTGGTAGTAGTAATAGTAGGAGCAAAAGTAGTAGTAGCTGAAGTTGTAGAAGTAGTAATAGTAGTTATAGTAGCAATAGAAGTAGCAGTAGTTGTCATAGTAGTTGTAGCAATAGCTATGGTTATAGCGGCAGTAGTATTGGTAGTAGTAGTATTATTATTAGAAGTAGTTCTTTTTGTATCAGTAGTCATAGTAGTAGCGTATTTGCAGTAGAAGCCATAGTAGCAATAGTAATAGAAGCAACAGCAGTAGCAGTAGTAGAAGTAGAAGTTAGCAGTACTAGTTTTAGCAGCAATAGTAGCAGTAGTCGCAGTGGTAGTAGTAGTAGTATAAGCAATAGTAGCAGCAGTAGAAGTTGTAGTAGTAGAAGCAGCAGTAGTAGTAGCAGAAGTAGCGGTTGTAGCTACAGTAGCAATATTAGCAGTAGTAGTAGGAGTAGCAAGAGTAGTACCCATAGTAGGAGTAGCAGTTGTAGCAGAGGTAGTTGTTATAGCAGCAGTAGCAGTAGTAGCAGGAGTAGTAATAGTAGTTCTAGTAGTAGTTGTAGAAGTAGTAGTACTAGTAGTAGCAGTAGCAGTAGCAGTAGTAGTAGTAGTAGTAGTAGAAGTAGTAGTAGAAGTAGTCGCAGTGGTAGTAGTAGTAGTATAAGTAGTAGTAGTAGGAGCAGCAGCAGTAGCAGTAAAAATAGTAATAGTAGTAGTACTAGTAGTAGGTGTAGTAGTGGCAGGAGTAGTTCCAATAGTAGTAGTAGCAGTAGTAGAGAGGCAGTTGTCATAGCAGTAGTAGTAGTAGTAGCAGAAGTAGTTGTAGTTGTAGTAGAAGTAGTAGTAGTAGTTGTTGTTGTTGTTGTTGTGAAAGCAGTAGTAGTAGTAGTCATAGACACAATAGAAGTTGTAGTAGCAGTATAAGTAGTTGCAGTAGCAGTTGTAGTAGTAGTAGTAGCAGTAGCGGTTGTACTAGTAGCTGTTGTAGTAGTAGTTGCATAGTAGTAGAGCTGCAGTAGTAGCAATATTATTGGTAGAAGTTTTTTTGTAGTAGTAGTCATAGTAGTAGCGTATTTGCAGTAGTTGCCATAGTAGCTATAGTAGCAGTAGCAGGAGTAGTAGTAGTAGTAAAAATTGAAGTACTTGTAGTAGTTCTAATAGTAGTAGTAGTAGTCGTAGTAGCAATAGTAGTAGCTACAGTAGTACAAGTAGAAGTAGAAGTAGCAGTAGTAGTAGTAGTCGTCGTGGTAGAAGAAATAGTAGCAGTCGCAGTAGCAGTAGTAGCAATAGCAGTAGTAGCAGCAGCAGCAGCAGAAGTAGTAGTAGTAGTAGTGCTGGTGGTGGTAGTAGTAGTAGAAGGAGTAGTACCAGTAGTAGGAGAAGCAGTTCTTGCAGAGGTAGTTGTCGTAGCAATAGTAGTAGTAGTAGCAGGAGTAGTAGTAGTTGTTGTTGTCATAGCAGTGGAGGTTTTAGTAGTTTTAGTAGTTTTAGTAGTAGTATTAGTATTAGTGGTAGTAGTAGTAATGGTAGGAGAAGTAGTAGTAGTAGTAGTACTAGTAGTAGTAGCAGAAGTAACAGTAGTAGTAGAAACAGTAGTAGTAGTAGTAGCAAAAAAAGTAGTAGTAACCGCAGCTATAGTTATAGAGGTTATAGTAGCAGTAGTAGTAATAGCAGTAGTAATTATTGTTGTAGGAGCAACATTAGTAGCATTAGTACTTCTGGCTGGAGAAGTAGTAGTAGCAGCAGTAGTTGTTGTAGCAGTAGTAGCAGGTCTGGAGGCTGCAGTAGCAGTTGTATTAGTAGCAGTAGCAGCAGTTGTCGTAGCAGTTGTAGTTGTCTGTAAGAATAGTACTGCTAGTAGTAGCAATAGTAGTAGTTAGAGTCGTAGTAGTTGAAGTAATAGTAGTTGTAGGAGTAGAAGAAGTAGCAGTAGTAGTAGTAGCAGAAGTAGAAGTAGTAGTAGTAGCAGTAGAAGAAGTAGTAGTAGTTGTAGCAGTAGTAGTAGCAATGGTAGTAGTTCTGATAATCGCAGTAGTAAGAGTGGTTGTTGTAGTGACAGTAGCAGCAATAGTAGAAGTAATAGTAGTAGTAGTAAAAGTAGAAGTAGTAGTAATAGTAGTAGCAGTAGCAGTAGCAGTAGCAGTAGTAGTAGTAGTAGTAGAGACAACAGTAGCAGTAGTAGCTGGAGTCGAAGTAGCAGCAATAGTGAAAGTAGTAATAGTAGTTGCATTTGCAGAATCAGTTCTAGCAGTAGTAGTCATAGTAGCTGTAGTAATAGTAGTAGTAGTAGTAGTACTATTTTTAGTAGTACATGTTGGGGTGGTAGAATTTGCAGTAGCAACCGTAGCAGTAGTAGTAGAAGTAGTAGCCATAGTAGTAGTAGCAGTAGTAGTAGTAGTAGTAGTTGGAGTCATAGTAGCGACATTAGCAGTAGTAGTAGTAGTTACAGCAGCTGTAGTAGTAGAAGTTGTAACAAAAGCAAATGCAGTAGTAGTAGCAGTTGTAGTAGTAGTTATAGTAGTAGCTGAAGTAGTAGTAGTAGTAGTAGTCATAGTAGCTGCATTAGCAGTAGTAGTAGTTACAGCAGCTGTAGTAGTAGAAGTAGTAATAGAAGCAAATGCAGTAGTAGTAGCAATTATAGTAGTAGCAGAAGTAGTAGTAGTCGTACTAGTAGCAGTAGCATTGGTAGTAGACATAGCAGTAATAGCTGTAGTAGCGGTAGAAGCTATAGTAGGAGTATTAGTCATTAGTTGCAATAACAGTAGTCATAGTAGCAGAAATACTAGTAGTAGTAGTTGTAGTAGTAGAAGCAAGAGTAGTAGCAGTAGTATTAGTTGTAGCCGTTGTAGTTGCTCCAATAGTAGTAGAAGCAGTAGTAGCAGTAGTAGTAGTAGTAGTTATTGTAGTTGTACTACTAGTAGTAGTAGCAATATATATAGTTGAAGGAGTAGGAACTCGCATAGGAGCAGAAGAAGTTATAGCATAGTAATAGTAGTAGTAGCAGTAGCAATAGTAGTAGTAGTAGCAGTAATAGTAGTAGTAGCACTAGTTGTAGTAGTAGCAGTAGTCGTAGCAGTAGTGGCAGTAATAGTAGTAGTAACACTAGTAGTAGTAGCAGTGGCAACAATAGTAGTAGGAGTAGAGTAGTGGTTGTTGCAACAGTAGCAACTGCAGTAGTAGCAGTAGTGCTAGTTTTAGTTATTGTAGTGGTAGTAGTTTTACAAGTGCGAGTAGGAGCAGGAGCAGTAGTAGAAGTAATATTAGTAGCAGCAGTAGCAGCTATAGCAATTGTTGTTGTTGTTGTTGTAGTAGTAGCTGTAGTAGCAGCACTAGCAATAGTACCAGTAGTAGTAGGTGAAGTAGTAGCAGTAGTAGTAATAGTAGTTGTTGTTGTTGTAGTAGTAGTAGTAGGAGTAGGAGTTTGAGTAGGGGTAGTAATAGCGACCGTTGTAGAAGTAGCTATAGTAGTAGTAGTAGCAGAAGTAGTAGTAGGAGGAGCAGCAGCTATCGTAGCAGTAATAGTTATAGTACCAAAAGTAGTAGTTGCTGTACTAGTAGCTATTGCCGTAATAGTTGTAGCAATAGTAGCAGTAGTTGCGAAAGTAATTGTAGTAGTAGCTGCAGTAGTAGTAGTAGTAGTAGTAGTAATAGTAGCAGAAGTAGTAGCAGTAGCAAAAGTAGCAGAAGTAGTAGCAGTAGCGAAAGTAGCAGCAGTAGTTGTGGGAGTAGCAAAAGTAGTAGTACTACTTGTAGTAGTATTAGTAGTAGTAATAGTAGCAGGAGTAGTAGTAGTATCAACAGCAGAAGTAGTAGTAGTCGCAGCAGTAGTAATAGAAGCAGCAGTAGTAGCAGCTGTAGTAGTAGTAGCAATAGTAGTAGTGGTAGTAGTAGAAGTAGAAGTAGTTGTAGTAGTTATTGTGGTAGTTGTTGTAGTAGCAGCAGTAGTAGCAGTAGTGGTGGTAGTTGGAGTAGCTGTAGGAATAGGTGTAGGAGAAGGAATAGTAGTTAGAGTAGTAGTAGCAATAGTAGTAGTTGTAGGAGTAGTAATACTACTACTACTACTAGTAGTATTAGGAGTAGGAATAGCGGTAGTAGAAGTCGTAGTAGTTGTAGTAGTAGTAGGAGTAGTTGTAGTAGTAGTAGGAGTAGTTGTAGTAGTAGTTATTGTTGTTGTAGTAGTTGTGGTAGTAGTAGTCAGAGTAGTAGTAGTAGTTGTTGTTGTAGTAGTCCTAGTAATATTTGTAGTAGTAGAAGTAGTAGTAGTAGTTGGAGTACTACTCATAGTAGTAGTAGTAGTAGTAGTAGTAGTAGTAGCAACAATGGTAGTATACTAGTAGTAGTAGCACCAGTAGTAGTAGTAATTACCGTAGTAGTACTAATTATAGAAGTAGTAGTTGGTGTATCAGCAGCAGCAGCAGCAGCAGTAGTAGTAGCAATACTAGTAGGAGTAGTGGTTGTGGCAATAGAAGTAGTACTAGTAGTAGTAGTTTTAGTAGTAGTAGTGGTAGTAGTAGTAGTAATAGTAGTAGTAGTAGAAGTAGTGGTAGTGGTAGTAGTAGTAATAGTAGTAGTACTACTAGTAGTAGTAGTTGTTGTAGTAGTTGCAGCAGTAGTAGCAGTAGTTGAAGTTGTAGTAACAATAGTCACAGTAGTAGTAGTAGTAGTAGTAGTTGCATTAGTAGTAGTAGCAGTAATAGAAGTAGTAGCAATAGTAGAATTAGTAGTAATAATAGTTGTAGGAGTAGTTTTTGTAGTAGTAGTAATAGTTGTTGTTGTAGTAGTAGTAGTAGTAGCTAAAGCAGCAATAGGAGTAGCGGTAGTAGTAGTAGTAGTAGTACATGTAGTAGTAGTAGTAGTAATAGAAGCAGTAGTTGTGATAGTGGAAGTAGCAGTACCAGGAGGTGTAGTAGAAGTAGTAGTAGCAGAAGTTGTTGTGGTAATAGTAGTTGCAAAAGCAGGAGTAGTAGTAGTAGTGAGTGTAGTAGTAGTAATAGTAGTGGAAGTAGTAATAGGAGTAGTAGTTGTAGTAATAGGAGCGGTAGTAGTAATAATCATAGCAGGAGCAATAGCAGTAGTAGTAGTAGCAGTAGTGGTAGAAATAGTAGGAGGAGTAGTAGTAGCAGCAGCAGAAGTAGTAGTAGTAGTAGTAGTAGTAATGCTACTAGTCGTAGCAGAAGTTGAATTAATAGTCGTAGTAGTAGTAGTAGCAGTAGTAGTTGTTGCATTAGTATTAGTCATGCAAGTAGTAGTAGTTGCAGTAGTAGTAGTAGTAGTAAGAGTAGTAGTAGCAGTAGTAATAGAAGTAGTAGTTGCAGTAGTAGTAAGCATAGTAGTAGTAGTTGCTGACGTAATAGTAGTGGCATTAGTAGTATTAGCAGTAGTAGCAGCAGCAGCATTAGAATTATGAGAAGTATTACTAGCAGCGAAAGCAGCAGCAGTTGTGGTAGTAGTAGTAGTAGTTGTAGTCGGAGTAGAAGTAGTTGTAGAAGTAGTACTACTGGTTATAGTAGTGGTAGCAATAGCAATTTTTGTAGAAGTAGAAGTAGTTGGAGAAGTAGTAGTAGTACTAGTAGTTGTAGTAGTAGTCACAGTTGTTGTAGTAATAGTAGTAAAAATAGTAGTAGTCATAGTAGTAGTAGCAGTATTAGTCGTAGTAGTAGTAGTAGTAGCAGTAGTAGTCATAGTAGTAGTAGTAGTAGCCAAAGTGGTAATAGTATTAGTAGTAGTAGTCATAGTTGTTGAACCTGTAGAGTTGATTAGCGGTAGTAGCAACAATAGTAGTAGCAAAAGTTGCACTAGTAGTAGTAGTAGTAGTTGCAGTAGTAGTTGTAGCGGAAGTAGCAGACTTAATAGTAGTATTAGTAGTAGAAGCAGCAGCAGTATAGTTGCAGTAGTAGTAGTAGCTGTGGTAGAAGTAGTAGGAGAATTAGTAGTTGTAATAGTAGTAGTAGTGGCAACAATAGCAGCAACAATAGTAGTAGTAGTAGGAATAGTAGTAGAAGTAGTAGTAGGAGCAGAACGATCTGCAGTAATAGTAGTACTAGTAGAAGTTGGAACAGTAGTAGCAGTCGTAGTAGTAGTGTTGGCGGTAGTGGTAGTAGTAGTAGCAATAGTAGTAGCAGTAGTAGTTATAGCAAAAGTAGTGGTTGTAGTAGTCGTAGTAGTAGTAGTCGTGGTGGTGGTGGTGGTGGTGGTGGTGGTGGTGATGGTGGTAGTAGTAGTATTAGTAGTAGTACTAGTGCTAGTACTAGTAGTAGTAATAGTAGTACTAGTGGCAACTATAGTAGTAGTAGGGGTTGGAGTAGGAGTAGTAGTGCGAGTGTTACTAGTTGGAGTATTGGTAGTGGCAAAAGTAGTTTTAGTAGTAGTAGTGGTAGTAGTAGTTATTGTTGTATTAGGAGTGGTAGTTGGAGTAGGAATTGGTGGTGGAGTAGTAGTAGTAGTTGTTGTTGTTATTGCTGTAGTGGTAGCACTAGTAGTAATAGTAGTAATATTAGCAATAGCGGTAGTAGTAGATGTGGGAGTAGGAGTAGTAGTAGGACTAGTAGTAGTTGGTGTTGGGGTAGTAGAAGAAGTAAGAGTAGTAGTAGTGGTAGGAGTTTTATTAGTCGGAGTAGGAGTAGTAGTAGTTACAGTAGTAGTATTAGGCATTGGGATAGTAGAAGTAGTAGTAGTAGTAGTAGTAGTAGTAGTAGTAGTAGTAGGAGTGTTAGCAGTAGTAGTCGTAGGAGTAGTAGTAGTAATGGTAGGAGTACCAGCAATGGTAGTAGGATTATTAGGATTAGTTAGAGTGTTAGAAGCAGTAGCAGCAACAGTAGTGGTAGGAGTAGTAGTGGTTGTAGTTGTAAGAGTAGGAGTAGTAGTCGGAGTAGTAGTAGTAGTACGAGTAGTAGGTGTAGTAGTAGTAGAAGCAATTGTACTAGTAGTAGAAGTAGTAGTTGTAGGAGCCGTAGTAGTAGTAGTAATAGTAGTAGTAGAAGTCGTGGTAGTGGTAGCACTAGTAGTAGTTGCAGTAGTATTTGTAGGAGTAGTATTAGGAGTAGTTGTTGTTGTAGTAGTGGTAATAGTTGTAGTAGTAGTAGTAGTCATAGTCATTGAACTAGTAGCTATAGTTGTAGGAGGAGTTGGAATAGGAGTTGTAATAGGAGTCGTAGTAGTTGGAGTAGGAGACATAGTAGAAGTAGGAGTTGTAGTGGCAATTGCAGTTGGAGTTCGAGTCATAGTAGCAGTAGTAGTTGTAGTAGGAGTAGTAGTAGTAGAAGTACTCGGAGTAGCGGTAGGAAGGGTAGTAGTTGTCGTCGTAGTAGTAGTAGTAGTAGTACTAGTAGTTGAGGTAGCGGCAGTGGTAGTAGCAGTAGTGATATTAGTATTCGTGGTAGTAGTAGTATTAGTAGTAGTAGTAGTAGTAGTAGCAGTAGCACTAGCAGTAGTGATAGTAGTAGTTGTAGTAGTAATAGTAGTAGTAGTAGTAGTAGCAGTTGTTGTTGGAGAAGTAGTCGGAGTTGTAGTTGTTGGAGTAGTGGTAGCTCAATAGTAGTAGTTGTAGTAGTAGTAGGAGTTGGCGCAAGAAATGGAATTGCAGTTGTCATAGTAGTAGTAGTAGTAGTAAGAGTAATTGTAGGAGTAGTAGTAATGTAGCAGCAGAAGCAGTAGGAGTTTGGATAGTAGTAGACGTAGTCAAATTAGTAGTAGCCGTAGTAGTAATAGTTTGTGTAGTAGTACTAGAAGGAGGAGTAGTAGTATAAGTAGTAATAGTAAAAGTAGTAGTAGTAGATGTAGTAGTACTAGTAGTCGTAGTAGTAGTTGTAGTAATAACAGTAGTTGTAATAGTAGTTTTCATAGCCGAAGTAGTAGTTATAAAAGCAACAGAGTAGCAGTAGTAGTAGTATTAGGAGTGCTCGGAGTCGTAGTAGGAGTACGAGTAGTAGTAGTTGGCATAGTAGTGTTCGTATTAGTAGTAGGAGTAGTTATAATAGCAGAAGGTAGTATGGGTTGGTGTAGGAGTAGGAGTACTAGTCGTAGTGGTAGTAGTTGTTGGTGGAGGAATAGTAATAGGAGAAATAGTTGTTGTAGCAGTAGTGTTATTATTAGTAGTAGTAGTGCCAGTAGTAGTCGGAGTAGTTGTAGGAGTAGTAGTAGTAGTAGTAGTCATCGTAGTAGTAGTAGTAGTAGTATTAGAAGAAGTAGTAGTAGTTATAGTAGTAATAGTAGTAGTTGTAGTAGGGGTAGTAGTAGTACGAGTGGTAGAAGTAGTAATTGGAGTAGGAGTAGGAGTAGTAGCAGCAACAACAGCGGTAGTACTAGCAGCAGCAATAACACCAACAGTAGTTGCAATAGTAGTGGTAGTTGTATAAATTGTAGTAGAAGTAGTAGTAATAATAGGACTAGTAGTAGCTGCAGTAATAGTAATTGTAGTAGTAGTAGTAGTAGTAGTAGTAGTAGCTGTAATAGTACTTGTAGTAGCAATAGTAATCGTAGCAGCTGCTATTGTTAGAGTAGCAGTTGATATTGTTGCAGTAGCAGCAGTAGCAGTAGTTGTTGTAATAATAGTATTAGTAGTAACAGTCGTAGTAGTAGTATTAGTATTAGTAGCAGTTGTTGTTGTAGTAGCAGTAGTAGTGATAGTAGAAGTTGGAGTAGGAGTTGTAGTAGCTGTAGTAGTAGGAGGAGGAGTAGTAATAGCAGCAACAGTAGTAGTAGTGGTGGTTGTGGTGGTGGTGGTAGTAGTAGTAGCTATAGTAGTGGTGGTAGTAGTTGAGGTAGTAGAAGGAGTATTAGGAGGAGGAGTAGTAGTAGTTGTAGTAGTAGGAGGAGGAGGAGGAGTAGGAGTAGGAGGAGGAGGAGGAGTAGTAGTAGTAGTAATAGTAGTAGTAGCAATAGTAGTAGTAGTAGTAGTAGTAGTAGTAGTGGTAGTAGTAGTAGGGGGAGTGTAGTTTTAGTAGTGTAGTTGGAGTAGTAGTCTTAGATGTCGTAGGAGTGTTACGAGGAGTAGTAGTTGTAGTAGAAGTTGTAGGTGTTTTAGTATTTGCAGTTGTAGTAGTGTTAGTATTTGCAGTAGTGGTACCAGTAGTAGTAGGAGTAGTAATAGTAGCAGTTGTACTACTAGTAGAAATGGTAGTAGTAGTAGTAGTGGTGGTGGTAGTAGTAGCAATAGTTGTGGTGGGTGAATTAGTAGTAGTAGCAATTGTAGTTATTGGAGTTGGCGTAGAAGTGGAAGTTGCATTTGTCGTAGTAGTAGTTGGAGTAGTAGTAGTTGTAGAAGTTAGTAGTAGTAATAGTAGGAGAAGTAGTAGTAGGAGTAGTAGTAGTAATAGTTGGAGTAGTAGTAGTAATAGTTGGAGTAGTAGTAGTAGAAGTTGTAACAATAGTAGTAGTAGTAGTAGCAGCAGCAATAACAGTTGTAGCAGTACTAGTAGTAGTAGTAGTTGTAGTAGTAGAAGTCGTTGTAGTAGTAGCAGTAGCAGTAATAGAAGTCATAGTTGTACTAGTTGTAGTAGTAGAAGTAGTAGTAGTTGTCCTAGGGGTAGTAGTAGAAGTTGTAGTAGTAGAGATCGTTGTAGTAGTAGCAGCAGTAGTAGTAAAAGTCGTAGTAGTAGTAGTAGTAGTAGAAGAAGAAGAAGAAGAAGTAGTAGTAGTAGTAAAAGTTGTTATAGTAGTAGTCCTTGTAGTAGTAATAGTAATAGTTGTAGTATTAGCAGTAGTAGTACTAGTAGGAGGAGGAGGAGCAGTAGTAGTAGCAATTCTTGTAGCAGTAGTAGCAGCAGCAATAGTAGTAGTAGTAGTAGTAGTAGTCATAGTATCAGCTGCAACATCAACAGTCATAGTAGTAAAAGTTGTAGTAGTATTAGTCTTAGTAGTTGTAGTAGCAGTAGCAGTTGTAGGAGTTGTAGTTGTAGTATTAGTAGTAGTAGTTGGAGTCGTAGTAGTAGTAGTAATAGTAGTAGTAGTAGCAGCAGCAGCAGTAGTAGTAGCAGCAGCAGCAGTAGTAGTAGCAGCAGCAGCAGCGGCAGTAGTAGTAGTAGTAGTAGCAACAGTAGCAGCAGCAGTAGTAGAAGAAGTAATAGTGGTAGTAGTGGAGTAGCAACAGCAGCAATTGTAGTAGCAGTAGCTACAGTAGAAGTAGTAGTAGCAGTAGTAGTAGTAGTAGAAGCAGCAACAGCAGTAGTCGCAGTTGTAGTAGTAGTAGTTGAAGTAGTCGAAGCAGTAATAGCATTAGTAGCAGTAGCAGTCAGAGTAGTAGTTGTTGTGGTAGTAATAGTGGTAGCAGTAGTAGCTGTAGCAATAATAGTAGTACCAGCAGTAGTAGTTGGCGTAGTAGGAGCCATAGTAGCCTTAGTAGCTATAGTAGCAGGAGAAGCAGGAGTAGTAGTAGTAGTAGCAGCTATAGTAATAGTAGTAGGAGTAGTAGTAGAAGAAGTAGCAGAAGAAACAGGATCCATAGTTTTAGTAGCCGTAGTAGCAGTAGCAATAGTAAAAGTAGTAGCAGAATTAGTAGTGGTATTAGTGATAGTAGTAAAAGTAGTAGTAGCAGTAGTTGTAGCAAAATTAGCAGTGGTATTAGTGATAGTAGTAAAAGTAGTACTAGCAGTAGTAGTACTAGTAGAAGTAGTAGCAGTAGCAGTAGCAGTCGTAGTGGTCATGGTAGTAGTACTAGTAGTAATAGTAGTAGTAGTAGTCTAGCAGCAATAGTAGTTGTAGTAGTAGTAGTAGTCAGGGTTGGATTAGGTGTGGTAGTAGGAGTAGTAGTTGGTAGAGTAGTGGTAGTAGTAGTAGCAGTAGCGGTAGTAGTAGTAGTTGGAGTAGTAGTAGTTGGGGTAGGGGTAGTAATAATAGTAGGAGTAGCAGCAGCAGAAGGAGTTGGAGTTGGAATAGCAGTAGCAGTAGTAGATGTACTTGTAAGAGGAAATGTAGTTGTAGTAGTTGTTGTTGTAGGAGAAGTAGTAGTAGTAGCAGTAGTAGTATTTGTAGTAGTAGTAGTAGTATTAGCTGTTGTAGTAATAGTTGAATTAGAAGTTGTAGTAGTAGTAGTAGCATAAGAAGCAACAACAACAGTGGTAGTAATAGTAGTAGTAGAAGTCGCACAGTAGCAGTAGTTGCAGTAGCAGTAGTTGCAGTAGTAGTAGAGCAATAGTTGCAGTAGCCGTGGTAGTAGAAGCAGTAATAGTAGTAGTATTAGCAATAGTAGAAATAATTATAGTGGAAGTAGTAGTAGTAGTAGCCGCAATAGTAGCAATAGTAGTTGTAGCGAAAGTTGCCGCAGCAGCAGTAGTAGTAGTTGTAGTGGAAGCAACAGCAGTGGTTCTTGTAGCAGTAGTAGTAGCAATAGTAGTAGTGGTAGGAGAAATCATAGTAATAGTCATAGTAGTAGTAGCAGCAAAAGAATTACTACTACAAATCCAATTCCTACTTGATCTACTACTAATAATACTCCTACTCCTACCACTACTACTGCCACTTCTCCTACTCCTACCACTACTACCACTATTATTACTACTTTTAGGCCTATTACTACTCTTGCTACTACTACTACTACTCTGGCTCCTACTACAGCTACTCCTACTCCTATTGTTGTTGTTGCTGCTACTACAACTTCTACTATTGCTACTGTTGCTGCTGTTGCAGCCACTTCTATGGCTACTCATACTACTACTACTAATACTACTACTTCTACTATTAGTCTTAGTACTACTTGTCTAACTACTGCCACCACCACCACCACTACTGGTACTACTATGGTTGTTGCTACTACCGTAACTACTACAACTGCTACAACTACTATCACTACTACTACTACGAATACTACTAATACTGAACAACCTCTCATACTACTACTACTAATACAACTACACCTACTTCTACGACTATTGCTGCTGCTGCTACTACTATTACTACTACCACTATTACTATTACTAATACTACTACTACCATTACTACAATTACGACTACTACTATTCCTACTCCTACTCCTACTACTGCTACTACTACTACTCCTACAACTACTACTACTCCAACTCGTACTACTACTAGTACAATGACTAATACAAATATTACTAATACTGCTACTACTACCACTACAACAACTCGTACAACTGCTATTACTACAATTACTACTACAACTACTACTTCAACCACTAATACTACTATTACCACTATTACTACAACAACTACTACAATAATTACAACTATCACTCCTACTGCTACTGCTACTACAACTACTTCAGCTGCTGCTGCCACTACAACTACTACACTTACTACTGTTACAACTACTGCTGCTACAACTACAACTCCTTCAACTACTACAACTGCTATAACTATTTCTACTCCTATTACAACCACTACTACTACTGCTACTACTACTACTACTACTACTATTACTGCTGCTGCTACTACTACTACTGCTTCTATTGCAACTACTACTACTACTACAACTATTCCTGCACCTACTCCTACTTCTACTACTTCTACTCAAACCACAACTACTACTACTGCAACAACTACTCCTACTCCAACTCCCATTACTACCACTACTACCTGCACTCCAACAACTATTACACCAATTATGACTGCTACTACTATTACTATTATTACTATTTCTTCTACTCGTACTAATACAATTATTATTACTACTACTTCTACTACTCAAACTGCTACTGCTACTCCTCCTCCTCCTCCTCCTCCTCCTCCTCCTCCTACTACTACTACTACTAATTATAATACCCCAACTACAGCTGCTACTACTAGTAGTGCTAAGACTACTACTCCAACTAATAGTACTACTCCTACAACTACTACCACTACTACTACTCTTACTACTACTACTACTACTACTACTACTACTACTACTTCTACTACTGCTGCTCCTATTACTACTACTACTACTGTTACTACTGCTACTAGTACTACTACTACGACTGCTACTACTACTGCTAATACAACTACTACTGCTAGTCCTACTGCTGCTGCTACACCTACTCCTACTCCTACTAGTAGTAGTTATACTAGTAGTAGTAGTGGTGGTGATAGTAGTAGTACGACAAGTAGTACTAAGACTAGTAGTAGTAGTAGTAGTATTAGTCGTAGTAGTAGGAGTAGTAGTAAAAGTAGCAGCAACAGCTGGAACAGTAGTAGCATAAGTTGTAGTAGATGCAGCAGCAACAAAAGGTTTAGGAGTAGTGGTAGTAGTAGCAAGAGCAGGAAGAGGTGTAGAGGTAGCAATAATAGTAGCAGTAGTAGTAGAAGTGGTAGTAGTAGTAGTTGCAAGAGTAGGACTAGTAGTAGTAGCACAAGTAGGAGTAGGATTAGTAGTAGTAATTCTGCTGCCGCTACTACTACTTGTACTGTTGCTGCTGCTGCTGCTGCCTACTACTACTACTGTTACTACTACTACTAATACTGATTGTACTACTATTATAACAACAACTACTACTACTAGTACTACTATAGCTACTACAACTATTACTACTACTACTACTACTACAACTACTCTGATTGCTACGACGACGACTACTACTACTACTACTATTACTGCTACAACTACTATTTCTACTACTGCCGCTGATGTTATTGCTACTATTAGTATAGTAATACAACAACAACTACTACTAGCACTACTAAAACTCCAACAACTATTACAATTACTACTACTAATGCTACTCCTACTACTACTACCACTACTCCTGGTACTACTAATACTTCTACAACTACTACTGCTACTACTACTGCTACTTCCACTGCTACTGCTACTGCTACTACTACCACAACAACAACAACAACAACTACTACTACTGCTACCACTGCTGCTACTACTACTTTTACTGCTACTACTACTGCTGCTACTACTACTCCAAGTACTACTACTGCTATTACTAGTATAACTACTCGTACTACTACTACTCCTATTGCCACTACTTCTACCAGAACTACTACTGATACTACTACTACTATACAACTACCACTCAAACAACTACTACTACAAATTCTACTACTACTACCACTACCACTGCTTCTACTACTTTTACTACTGCTACTACTACTACTACTACTACTCCAAATCTTACTCCTATTGCTCCTCGTAATACTAATTCTACTGCTACAACTACTACTACTTCTACTACTGCTAATACTACAATTCTTGAAACTATTGCTACTGCTACAACAACTACTACTACTGTTGCTACTGGTACGACTACTACTACGCCTATTACTACAACAACAACTACTACTACAACTAGTATTACTTCTACTACTCCAACTACTACTTCTACATCTACTCTTACTGTGACTACTACTACTACTTCTGTTGCTACTCCTGCTACTACTGCTACTACTACTAATGCTTTGAATACTACTACTATAACTACTAGTGCTCCTACTACTACTACTCCTACACCTACACCTCCTATTACTACTTCTACTGCTACTACTACTACTACTACTACTGGAACTAATACTACTACTTCTACTTTTGCTACTACTACTACTACAACTACTGCAATTAATAATACTACTTGTACTTCTACTACTACTACTATTACTAATAGTACTAGTATGACTACTACTACTACTACTACTCCTACAACAACAACTACTACTACAACTACTGCTGCTACTATTGCTACTACTACGACTACTACTACTACTATTACAACTAGTTCGACTGGTACTTCTACTATTCATACTAGTACAACTCTTGGTACTACTACTACTTCTACAACAACAACAACAATAGCAACAACTTCTACCACTAGTAATTCTGCTACTACTGTTGCTACTACTACTCCTCCTCCTCCTACACCTCCTCCTCCTACTACTACTACTACTTCCGCTACCACTACTACTACTTCTACTACTACTGTTGTTGCTACTACTACTACTATTGCTACTAGTACAAGCACTACTACTACTACTGCAACAACTACTACTGCTACTATTATTAATACTCTTGTTGCTGCTAATACTACATCTGTTACTACTATTACTACAACTATGACTTCTACTACTGCTACTACTATTACTACAACTACTATTGCTACTACAATTACTATAACTACCACTTACACTACTACTACAACTATTACTATTACTACGACTACATCTATAACTACTGCTACTACTACTGCAACTCCAACTCATACTTCTACAATTGCTACTACTATGACTTTAACTACTACTAGAACTACTACTACTACTACTACTACTAGTACTACCACTACTATACTACTACAACTACTGCTACAACAACAACAACTACTACTACTACTGCTACTGCTTCTACTTCTTCTACTACTACTACTCAGCAACTACTACTACTGCTACTACTACAGGGACTACTTCTGCTACTACTTCCACTACAACTAATAATACTATTACAATTGCCAGTACTTTTTCTACTACAACAACTACTAGTAGTACAACAACAACTACTACTACTATTACCATTACGAGAACTGCTACAATTACTACTCTTAGTACTGCTCCTACTATTATTGCTTCAATCGCTACCTCTACCGCTGCGACAACTACAACCACTACTACTACTACAAGTGCTACCACTACTACTTTTAATACTACTACTCCTACTACTTCTGTTGCTGTTACTACCACTTGTACTACTACTGCTACTACTACTAGTACTACTATCACTACTACTATGTCTTCTACTGCTACTACTTCTCTTACTACAACAACTGCAACTCCAACAAATACTAGTGCTGCTACTACTAGTATTACTGCAAATACTACTACTTCTGCAACCACGTCTATGACCGCTACAAGTACTACTTCTTCTACTACTGCTAGTACAGCTACCACTACCACGACGCCGCCTATGATTATTACAATTCCTATTACTACCACAGCCGCTGCTACTACTACTACTACTACTACTACTACTACTACTACTACTACTATGACAACAACAACAACTACTATTATAGTTACTACTATTGCGATTATTATTATCACTACTATTACCACTACTAGTATTACTATTACTGCTACTAATACTACTAACACAATTACTACTACTACAACTACTACTGCTACTACTACTACGACTCCTGCTGCAACTATTACTACTACTACTTATACTACTACAACAACAACAACTTCTACTATAGCTACTACTGGTAGTACTACTACCCCTTCTGCTACTTCTATTACTATTACTACTTCTCCTCCTCCTCCTCCTACTACTACTTCGACTGCTACTGCTACTACCACTTCTACAACAACAACTACTACTACTTTTACTACTGCTGTTATTGCTAATTCTATTACTACTGCCACTACTACTATTAATACCACTACTAGTACTACTACAACTGCTACACCACTACTGCAACAACAACAACTACAACTACTACTAATGTTGCTACTACTACTAATACTACTACTATTATTGCCACTGCTACAACGACTACTACTTGTAATACTATTTCTACTACTACAACAACAATAACTACTACTACTACTGCGACTACTACTACTACTACTACTACCTCTACTACCTCTACAACGACTAATACTGCTACTACTACTATACTACTACTTCAACTACTACTCCTATTATTGCCACTACTGCCACAACTACTACAACTACTACTACTACAACTACAACTACTACTGCTTCATCTAATACTACTATTACTACAACTACCTGTACGATAACTGCTACTATTGCTAATACTACAACTACAACAACTACAACTACTAGCACTACTATTACCTCAACTACCGCAACTACTACTAGTACTACTGCTACTTCTAATACTACAACTGCAACTGCTACTTCTACTACTAGTCCTACTGTCACTCGAGCTACTACAACTACTACAACAACTACTACTACTGAGACTGCTACTAATATTGTTGTTGCTGCTGCTACTAATTCTACTGCAACTACAACTATTGTTAATACTAATACTACTCCAACAACTACCACCACTACTACTACTACTACTACTGCCACAACAACAACTACTACTACGACTACTGCTGCTACAACTACTACCAGTACTACTACTACTACTACTACTATTATGACTACTCCCACTACTGCTACTGCTACTACCCTTACTACTACTACTAATACTACTACTTCAACTACTACTACTACTACTAGTACATCTACTACTACTACTACTACTATTACTTCT
>RXID01009049.1:0-10494 GCA_005019695.1 Trichopus zeylanicus subsp. travancoricus
TACTACTACTACTACTACTACTATTACTACTACTACTACTACTACTACTACTACTACTACTACTACTACTACTACTACTACTATTACTACTACTACTACTACTACTACTACTACCACTACTACTACTATTGCTATTGCTACTACTTCTATAGCTACTGACTAATACTAATACTACTACTTCTACTACCATTACTACCACTATAACTACTAATACTACTGCTACTACTACTACTACTTCTACTACTACTACTACTACTATTACTATGACTACTTCTACTACTACTATTACTACTACCACTACTACTATTACTACTGCTACTATTACTACTACTACTACTACTACTACTACTACTACTTTTGCTACTATTGCTACTACTATTGCTGTTACTACTACTATTACAGCTATAGCTAGTACTGCTACTACTCCGACTACTATAGCTACTGCTACTACTGCTGATATTACAGCTTATACTACTACAACTACTTCTACTTCAGCCTGTACCACTATTGCTTTAGCTACTATTGCTACTACTACTACCACTACTGCAACTACTACTACAACTACTACTACTAATTCTCCGACTACTGCTACTACTACTACTAGTACTACTCGTATCACAACTTCTAATATTTCTCCAACTACTAGTTCTACTATTTATGCTACTACTACTATTATTACTAATGCAACTACTACTCCTCCTACTACTACTGCTACTGGTACAACTTCTACTACTGCTACTAAAGCTACTATTGCAACTTCTACTACAGCTACCATAACTACTAGTACTACCTATACTACTACTACTACTGCTCCAACTGATGCTACTACAGCTAGTTTTACTATTACTATTACTACTATTACTACTGCTGCTGCTGCTAATAGTACACTACTACTACTACAACTACTGCTAGTGCTGCTACTACTCCAACAACTACTACAATTACTACTACTAATACTACTACTGCTACTAATACTACTGCTACAACTACACCTACTACTACTACTACTGCTACTATTACTGCTGCTACTAGTACTACTACTACTACTATTGCCCCTGCAGCTACTACACTTACTACTACTGCTACTACTGCTACCGCTACTAATATAGCTACTGCTACTAGTACTACTACTACTACTATAACTCCTGCAGCTACAGCTGTTACTACTAGTGCTACTAATACTGCTACAATTATTATTAATGCGACGACTATAGCTACTACTACTGCTACTACTACCAATATTACTAATATTATTACTGCTACTACAACTACTCCTGCTGCTACTACTACTACCAATCCTATTACTACAACTGCAAATACTACTACTACTATTAGCACAACTACTGCTGCTGCTGTTGTTGTTGCTATTATTACTACTACCACGACAACGACTTCTCATACTATGAATACTACTACTACTATTACTACTGCTACGACCACGGCCACTACTACCACTAAGACTACTACAAAATCTACTACTACTGCTACTACTACAACAACTACAACTACTACCACTACCCCTGCTACTACTACTACTTCTATTATTACTACTACAACTATAACGACGAATACCACCACAATTACTACTACTACAACTACTACTACTACAACTACTACAACTACTACTACTGTTACGACAACTACTACTACTGCTACCACTTCTACTTCTACTACCACAACAACTACTACAACTACTTCTACTACTACAACCATAACAACTACTACAACTACTTCTACTACTACTACTACCAAGACAATTAGTACAACCACTTCTAATGTTCCAGCTATAGCTACAGCTACTACTACTACTACTACTACTACTACTACTACTATTGCTACTGCTACTACTACTATAACTGCTACTATTACTACTACTACTGCTGTTGCTGCTACTAGTACTGCCACTGCTACTACTACTGTTGCTGATACTACTACTACAACAGTTGTTTTTACTACTGCTGTTTCTCCTGCTATGCCAAGTAGTACTATTACTACAACTATAGCTACTACTATTCCTACTACTGTTGCTTCTATTACTAGTTGTACTCCTACTACTACAACTACTATTACCCCCACAACTACTGCCAAAACTACGACTACTACTACTATTGCCACTTCAACTATGACTACTGCTACTGCTACTACTACTAGAATGCCTACTACTACTACTAATACTACTACTACTACTACTACTACTACTACTACGAATACTACGGCTACTACCACTGCTACTACTACTAGTAATGCGACAACTGCTTCTATTGCTACTACTGCTACTGCTGTTACTGCTTCTACTTCTACTACTGCTACTATCAATACTACTACTACTACTACTATTACTACTGCTATGACTACTACTGCGACTACAACAACTACTATTGCTACTGCTACTACCACAACTAGTACTACTACTGCTACTGCTGCTACTATTGCGATTGTTACTACAACTACTAGTATTACTACTTCTACTACTACTACTACTACAACTATTACTACAACAACTACTATTATTAGAACTACAACTACTGCTACATCTACTATGACTACTACTACTACTCTGCTACTACAACTACTACAAGTACTACTACTACTACTACTATAAGTACTACTACTATTACTACTGCTACTACTACAACTGCCTATGCTACTACAACTATTGCTACTACTACAACTACTACTCCTGCTACTACTGCGATTGCTACTACTATGGCTACTACTACCACTACTACTGTTCCTAGTACAACTACTACTACTGCTACTATTACTACTACTACTACTACTACTACTATTATTATTACTACTATCATTATTAGTACTACAACAACTACTACAATTGTAGCTACGACAACTACTGATACTCCTATTACAGCAAGTACTACTACTATTACTACAACAACAACTACTACTAGTAGTGCCATTATTTCTACTACAACTACAACCACTTCTACGACTACTACCACTTCTACTACTACTCCTACTACCGCTTCTGCTTTTACTACTACTTCTACTACTACTTCTAATACAACTACTTCTGCCGTTGCAACTGCTGCTTCTGCAACTCCTACTACTATGACTACTATTAATACTACGACTACTACTACTACTACTACAACAACAACAACAACTACTACTACTGGTACTAATACTGCTACCACTACTAGTACTACTACTCACTACAACTACTACTACTACAATTACTGCTACTACTACAACTACTACTACTACCACTACAACTACTTCAACTACTATAACTACTCCAACAACTACTACTCCAACTACTACTACTACTACTATTACTACTACTATTACTATTACCACCACCACCACTACTACTACTACTATTACCGCTTCTACTATGACTACTACTACCACAAAACCTACTACCACTCTGACTCCTATTACTGCTACGACTACCACTACTGCTACTACGACTACTACTACTACTATTACTACTACAACGACTACTATTACTAGTGTAGCGACTACTACTACTACAACAAGAATGACTACTTCTACTGCTGCTACTACTACTCCGGCTACCATAGCTACTACTTCTACTGCTGTTGTTATTGCTCCTCCTACCACTACTACCGCTACTATGACTACTACTGCTACTACTACTATCAATACTACTACTTTTACAGCTACTATTACCACAACAACAACAGCAGCAACAACAACTGTTACTACTACTACTACAATAGCTACTACTATTACTAATACTAATAGTACAACCACCACTACCACCACCACCACTACTACTACTATGACTACTATTACTACTATTACTACTACTACTACTACTACTTTTACTAGTAGTCCTAATACTCCAATTATTACTAGTTCTGCTACTACTACTACTACTATTACTACCACTACTACTACTACTACTACTACTACTACTACTACTACTACTACTACTACTACTACTACTACTACTACTACGACTACTACCCTTTTTCTGCACGCCGCCTACTGCTCCTACTATTACTACTTGTACTAGCACTCCTAATACTCCAACTACAACTATTACTATTACTACTACTACTAGTATAACGCCTACTACAACTACTACTATTACTACTACTACTACTACTACTACTACTTTTGCTACTACTAGTGCGACTAATGCCACTACTACTACTACTACTATTACAACTGTTACCATTACAAGGACCACTACTACTACTAATACAACAACTACTACTACTACTCCTACTACTACTACCGCTATTACTATTGCTACCACTGCTACTACTACTACTCCTCCTACTACTTCTACTACTACTACTACTATTACTCGGCTACTTCTACTACTACTATTACTACTACCACGACTACTATTACTACAGCTACAATTATTACGACTACTACTACTACTACTACTACTACTACTTCTGTTACTATTGCTATACCACTACTGCTACTACTACTATTACAGCTATAGCTAGTACTGCTACTACTCCTACTACTATAGCTACTACTGCTACTACTGCTACTACTGCTGATACTACTACAACTACTTCTACTTCTGCCAGTACGACTATTCCTTCTACTACTATTGTTACTATGACTACCACTACTGCAATAATTGCTACAGATGCTACTACTACTTCTTCTTCTACTACTGCTACTGCTACTACTACTATTACTGGTATCACAACCACTGCTGCTGTTGCTACTAATGCGACTACTACTACACCTACTACTACTACTACTATTACTACTACTATTGTTGTTTCTACTAGTACTAGTACTACTACTGCTCCTGGACCTACTACAGCTACTACTACTGTTACTACTGCTACTATTGCTATCATAGCTGCTGCTCCTACTACTACTACTACTGCTGCTGCTCCTACAGCTACTGCTGCTGCTACTATTGCTACTACTGCTTTAACAATTGCTACTGCCACGATTATTGCTACTACTGCTACTGCTACTACTAATATTACTACTACTATTGCTATTACTACAACTACTCCTACTATTACTACTACTTCTGCTACTATTATTGCTGCTACTACTACTACTTTTACTACTATTGCTACTCCCACTACTACTACTACTGCTACTTCTACTACTACTACAACTAATACTTCTAGTACTACATAGCTACAACTACAACTGCAACTACTACAAGTAGTAGTACTACTACCACAACTACTAATACAAATGCTACTATTTCTATTACCATAGCTGCTATTGCTACGACCACTACTAATGCTACCACTGCTGCTGCTACTACTACCACTACTACCACAACTACTACTGCTGCTCCAGCAGCTACTGCTACTACTACTACTATGACTCCTCCTCTTGCTGCTACTGTCACTACTACTGCTACTGCTGCTACTTCATTTGTTGCTGCTATCACAACAACTACTAATTCAACTACAAGTACTACAGCTACCACTACTAATAGTACTACTACTACTACTGCAGCTTTGAGTACTGCGACTTCTGCTGCTGCTACTTCTACTACAACTACTTTTGCTGCTGCTATGAATACTACTGCAACTACATCTACTGCTTCTACTTCTACTATTACTTTTTCTATTACTACTACTACTGCTACTACTGCTACTACTACTACCACTGCTACTTCTGCAACTGCTATTACTCTTACTAATATAGCTGCAGCTATTGCCACTATTGCACTGCGACAACTACTACTATGACTACTACTGCTACTACTTCTGCAACTACTACTGCTACTACTACAATTGCTACTACTACTACTACTAGTAGTTAAGCCACTACTGCAACAATTGCTGCTGCTATTGCTACTACTACTCCAACTACTACAACTCCTACAACTAATACAACTACTACTACTGCTGCTGCTGCTGCTACTACTACTACTACTACTGTTATTGCTACTATTACCACTACTACATCTACAACTACTACTCCTACTCCTAACATGACTACTACTACGGCTGCTACAACTTCTGCTATTACTTTTGCTACTACTACTACTTTACGATTGCTACTACTCTCGCTACTACTACTACTACTACAAGTTCTACTACCACTATTACTACTACTATTACTACTAATACTACTACTATTATTATTAATACTACTTCTACTACTGCTGCTACTGCTGTTGATACTACTACTACTATTAGTACTGTGCCAGCAGCTACAACTGCAACTATTACCGTGACTACTACTACTACTACTACTACTATTATAGCTACTTCTATTGCTACTACCACGACTTCTGCTATTACTACCGCTACTATTACTACAATTACTACTACTTCTGTAACTACTACTGCTACACCTATGATTACTACTACTACTGCTACTACTACAACTACCACAACTTCTACTACTAGGGTAGCTAAAATTGCAACTACTATTACTAGAAATACTACTACTATTGTTGTTGTTGCTGCTACTACTACTACAACTAGCACAACTTCTCCTACTACTACAACTTTAGCTACTACTACTAATGTACAACCACTGCCACTACTCTACTACTACTACTACTACCAGTTCCGCTCATACTACTAATACTGTTGCTACTGCTACTACTACTACCTCTGTTACTACTACAACTACCATTGCAACAATGACAACTACTACTACTACACCAACTACAACAACAACTACTACTAATACTACTACTATTACTACTATTGCTACTGCCACTACTACTATTACTACTACTACTACACCAACTACTACTACTACTATTATTAGTAGTACGGCTACTGCTACTATTAGTATTACTTCTATAACTACTACTTCTGCTATTACAACTATTATTGCTGCTATTACTACTACTAATACTACTACTACTACTACTACTACTACTACTACTACTACTACTACAACTACTATTACTACTACTACTACTACGATAACTACTACTAATACAACAACTACTACTAATGCTACTACTCCTACTTCTACTACTACTACTAGAATGACTACTAATACTACTACAACAACTACTACTACTACGCCTACTACTGCTACTACTACAACTCCTACTAGTATTGCTACTAGTACTACAATTCATACCGTGACTCCTACTCCAACTCCAACTCCTACCACTCCTCCAACAAGTACAACCGCTATAACTACTACAACTACTACTACTCCTACAACTACTACTACTATTTCTACAACTGCTACCACTACTACTGCTACTGCTACATAATTACCACTACAACTCCTTTTGCTACTACTACTACTACTATTGTTGCAGATGCTACTACTTCTACTACTTCTATTACTGGCACAACTTCTTCTACTCCTACTCCAACTCCAACTCCAACTAGTACTACTGCTCCTACTACTACTACCACTACTCTAATTACTATTACTACCACTCCAACCCTTACTACTACTACTAATACTACTAGAACTAAAACCACTACTACTACAACTAAAACTACCACTACTCCTACTCCTGCTCCTTCCACTACTCCTACTCCACCTACTCTGACAACTGCTACTACAACTCCTACTCCTACTCCTACTCATACTACTACTAGTACTACTAGTACTGACACTACTACTACTACTACGACTACTACGACTAGTCCAACTCCTACAGCTACTTCTACACCTATGGCTACTACTACAATGGCTACTAATACTACTACTGCTACTGCTGCTACTACAACTCCATCTGCTACTACTACAATGACAACTACTGCGACTACTACTACTACTACAACTACTATTACTACTACCATTGCTACTAAAATGACAACAACTACTACTAAACTATTACTGAAACTACTTCTACTACTACTACTACAACTACAACTCCTACTACTACTAGTACTACTAATACTTCTACTATTACTACTACTACTACTGCTACTACAACTTCAACTACAACTGCTACTCCTTCAACTACTTCTACTACTCAGACTACGACTACTTCTACTCTTACAGCTACTACTACTACTCCTACTACCACTACCACTACTATGACTAATACCACTCCTAATACTTCTGTAACTACTAGTATAGTACCATTAATACTACTACTAATACTATGACTACTACTACTACTACAACTAGTACCTCTGCTATTACTTCTACTCCTACTCCAAAAACTACTCCTACAACTACTTATGCTGCTAGTATTACTGCTTATACTACTACTACTACTACTACCACTACTCCTGTTACTACTATGACTATGACTACTACTACTACTGCTACTACTACTACAACTACTCCTGCTACTACTGCTTCTGCTACTACCTCCACTACTACTACTACTACATTACTCCTACAACTTTGACTACTGGCAATGCTACTACTCCAACAACTACTACTCTTACTACTTTTAATACTACTACAACTACTACTACTACTACTACTTTTACTACAGCTACTACTACCACTTATACTACTACTTTTACTACAACATTTGCTATTATTACTACTGCTACTACTACTCGACAACTACTACTACTAATAATACTACTCATATTACTACTACTAATCCTACTACTACTGCTAATATTATTCCTTCAGCTACTACTACCACTCCAACAGATACTATTGCTAACACTACTATTGCTACACCATCTACTACTACCAATATTTCGGCTACTATTACTACTGAGACTACTACTTCCACTACTACTACCACTCCTCCTGCTAGTACTTCTACAACAACCACTTCTGCTACTACTACTACAATAACTAGTACTACTACTATAACTACTGCTGCAACTACGACTATTGCCTCTACTTCAACTTCTATTACTACAAATACGACGCCTACTACAATGCTTATTACTACTAACATTACTACTACTATTGCTACAACTACTTCTACTACTATTACTACTACTACTAGTGATAGTACTACTGTTGTTGCTATTATTACTGCTACTACTATTATAATTACAAATACCACTTCTGCTACTACCACTACTACTACTACTACTACTACTACTACCACCATTACTACCACTACTCCCACTCCTACTACTCCAACTACTGCTACCACTCCTACAACAACTACTACTACTCCTACAACTCCTACCACTTCTGCTACTACCACTACTACTACTACCCCTACTGCTACTTTTGTGACTCCAACTCCTCCTACTTCTACAACTACCCTACTACTACGGCTACTACTACTACTACTGCTACTACAACTGCTACTACTGCTACAACTGCTACTACTACTACAACTACTATAACAACAACTACTACTATTACTACTACTACACTACTGCTTCTGCTACGATTGCTGCTGCAGCTGTTGCAACTACTACTACTGCTACTACTTCTACTACTATTACGACTGTTGCTACTACAAGAAATACTACTACTACACCTATTACTACTAATACCACTACTACTACTACTACTACTACTATTTCTACAAGTACTTCTACTACTATTGCTACTACTACTTCTACTACTACAACTACTACTGTTACATTTGTTATTACTACTACTATTATTTCTATTACCACTACTACTACCACTACTGCTACTACTACTGCTACTACTCCTACTACTGCTGCCACTACTACTGCCACTTCTAGTACTATTACTACTGCTACTACTATTACAACTACTACTCCTATTGCTACTGCTACTACTACTAGTACTAATACTACTAATACTACAACAACTACAATTATTGTAGCTACTACTACTACTACTTCTATCACTTGTATAACGGATACTACACCTACTACTACTACTACCACTACCACTACTCCAATTACTATTACTCCAACTCCTACTCTTACTACTTCTACTAAACTACTGCAACTAATACTACTACTAATACTACTTCCGATATTACTACTCATACTAATACTAATACTACTAGTAAACTACTACTAATACTGCTTCAATTAATACCACTACTACTACTAATACTACTTTTTCTACAACAACAATAACAACAACAACTACTACTACTCCAGCTCCTACCACTACAACAACTACTCCTACTCTTACTAGTGCTACTATGACCCCTACTCTGACTCCTACTCCTACTCGTACTACTGCCAGTACTACTACTACTACTCACACTACTACTACTACTACTACTACAATTACTAGCACTACTACTACTACTACTAATACTACTTCTCCTACAACAACAATAACAACAACAACTACTACTCCTACTCCAGCTCCTACCACTACAACAACTACTCCTACTCTTACTAGTGCTACTATGACCCCTACTCTGACTCCTACTCCTACTCGTACTACTGCCAGTACTACTACTACTACTCACACTACTACTACTACTACTACTACAATTACTAGCACTACTACTACTACTACTAATACTACTTCTCCTACAACAACAATAACAACAACAACTACTACTCCTACTCCAGCTCCTACCACTACAACAACTACTCCTACTCTTACTAGTGCTACTATGACCCCTACTCTGACTCCTACTCCTACTCGTACTACTGCCAGTACTACTACTACTACTCACACTACTACTACTACTACTACTAC
>RXID01009073.1:554-24078 GCA_005019695.1 Trichopus zeylanicus subsp. travancoricus
TAAACAACTACTACAACAACTACTACTAATACTACTACTGCTCCTTCAACTACTACTATTACTACAAATAATACTGCTACTGCTGCAACAACTGTTGCTACTACTACTACTCCCACTAATACTACTACTCCTACTACTAATACTACTACTGCTACAACAGCAACTTCAGCCACTACTACTACTACTACTGCTATGACTACTTCTGCTACTATTTCCTCTCCTACTAATCCTGCTATTCCTACTACTACTACCACCACCACTACTACTACTCCTGCTACTACTATGACTATGACTACCACTAGTACTAATCCTACTCCTACTCCTATTGCTACGACTACAACAACTAATGCTACAACTTATACTACTACAACGACACTTACCACTACTACTACAACTACTGCTGCTGTTGTTGCTGCTACTACTATTGCTCCACCTACTACTACAACTATAGCTGCTTTTTATTACTACTGCTACAATTACTACAACTACTACTCCTACTGCTGCTGCTGCTACTGCAATAACTACTACTACGACAAATACTACTAACACCCCTAGAAATACTACTAATACTACCATTACAACTATAGCAATCGCTATTATAGCTACTACGACTACTGCCCTACTATTAGTAGTAGTACTACTGTTGTTGCTGCTACTACAACTAATAAAACTTCTCCTACTACTACTACTACTCCTGCTAATGCTCTACTACTATTATTGTTAATAGTACTACTTCAACTAATACTTCTACTACTACTCCTACTACCTATATTACTACTGCAATTACTCCAGCGACTACAACTCCTACTACTACTACTACTACTACAGCTACTACTGCTACAACTATAGCGACAGCTACTACTACTACTCCTACTGCTACTACTACTACAGGTACTACTTTCACTACTACTTGAACTACTACCACTACTACTACTACTACTACCACTATTACTACTACTGCTTCAGCTGCTACAACAACAACAACAACAACAACTACTGCTACTACTACTATTACTGCTACTACTACTACCACTACTGCTACTCCTACTCCAACAACAACAACTACTACTAACTTACTATATTTAACCTAAATTGACTAAACTTACCTCCCGACCCACAACGATCCACCCTTCTCCGCTACTATTACTACTCTACTACGATTTTTCTACATACACTACAACTACAACTACTACAACTACTGCGTACTACTACTACTTAATTACTACGACTACAAGAACTACAAAAACTTACCTCAAACTCGCATACTGGCTACTACTTACTGCGACTATTGTTTGCTTACTACTACTACTATTGCTGCTACTACTTCTATTTATAACACAACGACCACTACTACAAACTCCATATTACACACTACTAAATACCAATATAATCTATTGTGGCTAGTACTGCTACTATGCCACTACTACTACTACTACTCCATTTATTGCTACCACTACTATTAGTACTACTACTACTACTTCAACTACTAAAACTTCTCCAACAACAACTACTACTACTATAGCTACTACTACTACTACCACTAATACTACTACGGCTTCCACTACCACTACTGCTACTACCACTACTACCACTACAACTTCTACTACTGACACCACCACCACTACGACTACTCCTCCTACCACTACCACAACTACTACTACCACCACTGCTACTACTACTACTACTAGAACAACTACTACTACTATTACTGATGCTACTACTACTTGTACTACCACTACTACTACTACCACCACTACTACGACTACCACTATCAATACTGCTACTACTATTACTCCTACTACTACCACAACTACTGCTACTACTACTACTACTACTACTACTACTACTACTGCAACTTTTACTACTACAATTACTACTACTATAACTACTACTACTGCTACTACTACGACTGCTAACACTATAACTACTGCTACTGCTACTACTACAGCTACTACTGTTGAAACTACTACTACTACTACAACTGCTCCTATTACAAGCCCTACTACGACTACTACAATTACTCGTAGTACTACTGCTAGTATGATTACTCCAACAATAGTTACTACTACCAATACTACTGCTAGTACAACTACTACTCCTACTAAAACTCTTACTACTACAACTAGTACTACTACTACTAATACTACTACTGCTAATACTACTACTATTACTTCGAGTACTACTACTACTACAGCTAACATTTCTATCTCTTCTACAACAACAACTACTACTCCTATTACCACAACTAGTACTACTACTACTACTTCTACTACTACAAGAACAATAACTAATACTACTACTACTACTACAACAACCACAACAACTACTACTACTACTATTGCAACTATTACTCGTACTACTACTCTTGCTACTACTACAACTACAACTACTACTATGCCAATTACTGCTACTACTGCTACTACTACCACAGCTACAACTTCTGCTAATACTGCTACTGCTACTACCACTACTACTACTATTATTGTTTATACGACTACTACTATTACTACTAATACTGTGCTGCTACTACTGCTACTCTGACTACAACTACTACTACTACTACTTCTGTTGCTATTACTACTACAACAACAACTACTACTACCACTACTACTACTCATGCTACTACAACAACAACAACTACTACTACTACAATGACAACTACTATGACTACTACTCCTCCTACTGCTACTCCTACTCCTTCACCTACTCAGATTAACTACTATCACAATTACTATAGCTAATATTACTACTACTACTCCAGCTACTACTCTTACCACAACTACTACTACTATTGCTGCTGCTACTACTCTTACTACTATCATTGTTACTATTACTACTACTTTCGCTACTACTCCTACTACTACTACTACTCTTATTGCTACTCCTACTCCTACTCCTACACCCACTCCTATTACTACTACTACAACTACTACCACTACTATTACTACTGCTACTAATACTCCCAGCGATACTACTGCTGCTACTACACTTATGTCTACGACTACTATTGCTACCACAACTACTACCACCACAAGTACTGGTACTTCTGGCATTGCTACTACTACGATTGCTTCTACTGATGCTGCTGCTGCTACTACTACTACTACGACAACAACTTGTACCACCACCACCACCACTACTACTACTTCTACTACAACTACTCCTACAACTACTACAACTACACCTACTACTACTACTACAACTCCTTCTGCTTTAACTATTACTATTACTACTGCTGCTACTACAACAACTTCTTCTACTAATACTACTACAGCTACTCCTACTCCTAATTCTATTACCACTACTACTACGGCTAATACTTATACTACTACTTCAACACTTACTACTATCACTGTGGCTACTACTACGACAACAACTACTACAACAACTACTACTTGTACTATTACAACACTCCTCCACCTAAAACAACAATAACTACTGCTTTGACTACTACTGGTACTACTACTACTACTATTGCTACTCCCACTGCTACAACTACTAAAACTACTACTACTACAACTACTACTATAGTAATGACTCTTACAACTTCTACTACTATTGCTACTACTACTCCTATTACTGCTACTACTAATATTAATACTACAACTACTACTACTACTACCACTACTAAAATTGCTCCTACTACTACTACTACAACTCTTGCTACTTCTACTACTACTACTATAGGAACTACTACTACTACTATTGCTACTGCTACTACTATAACTACTACTTCTACTAATACTACTACTACTCCTCCTCCTCCTCCTCCTCCTACTCCCACAACTACTACTACTGTTGCTTCTACTACTACAACTTCTACTCCTCCTCCTACTACCACCACTGCTACTGCTGCTGCTTCTACTTCTACGACTTCTACTACGACTACTAATTCTACTATTACTACTACAACTACTACTGCTACTACTGCAACTACTACTACTAGTACTGCAACTACTACTAGTAGTACTACAACTACAGCTACTGCTACTGCTATTGCAACAACTACTGGTTCTACTACTATTACATCTACTATTACAGTTGCTATTGCTACCTCTATGACAACTATTACTATTGCAGCGACAACTAATACTACTAGCACTGTAACTTGTTTTGCTACTAATACTACAATCACTACTACTAGTTCAGCTACTAATACTACAACAACAACTACTACTATTGTTCCTAGTACTACTATAATTACCACTACCACAACTATTACTGCTACTACTACGGCTACTACTGCTACTATGATAGCTATTTCTGTTACTACCACTATAATTTGCACTACTACTACAACTACTACTGCTACTACTGCCACTATTAGTACTCCTGCTACTATTGCCCCTACAGCTACAGCTTCTACAACAACTAATACTATTGCTAATACTATTACTACTACTACTAGGACTACCACTACAACTATTGCTACTGCTACTAGTACTAAGAGTACTATTACTACCTCTAGTACTACTAATGTGGCTGCCACCGCTACCGCTAATTCTATTACTTCTACTGCTACTACTGCATCTACTGCTACTACCACCACCACTACTACTGCTACTAATACTACTGCTACTTCTACTACTACTACTTCTCATACTACTACTCCTACTCCTACTACTACTACTACTACAACGATTATTGCTACTGCTACTACTACTTCTATTCCTACTGTTATAACTACTGCTGCTTCAACTTAACATCCTACTGCTACTATTGCTACTACTATTACTCCTACTACTGCAACTACTACTACTCCTGTTCCTCCTCCTCCTCCAACTCCTACTACTACAACAACAACTTTTATTACTATTGCTACTACCACTCCTGCAACTACTAGTAATACTACTATTGCTACTACTGCAACAACCACTACTTCTACCACTGCTACTGCTACTACTACTACAACAACTAATACAACTAACACAACTATTACCATTGTTGCTACTACTTCTACCACAACTACTACTACTAGCACTGCTTCTTCTTCTACTACAACTACTTCTACTACCACTGCTACAGCAGCTACAACTTCCACAACTACTACAAAAACTACTACTACTACTACAACTACTGTTGCTACCATTACTACTACAACTATTGCTGCTGTGCTACTACTGCTGCTGCTAATGCTGGTACTACTGCTTCTATGACTATAGTTCATATTACTACAGCTACTTCAACTACAACTCCTACTATTATGGCAAATGCTACAACTACTGCTACTGCTACTACTATTGCTACAGCTACTATTACTATTATTACTAGTACAACAAGAACAACAACTACTACCGCTACAACTTATACTACTACTACAACTATTGTTGCTACTGCTGCTACTACTACCACAACTGCCGCTACTGCTACTACACTGCTACTGCTTCTACTAAAGCTACTACTACTACCACTGCTTTTTCTTCTACTAGTATTACTGCTGCTACCGTTGGTAAAACAGCTACAACTTCCACCACTACTACAATAACAACTACTATTGCATTAACTGCTATTGCTACCACTACTACTACTATAACTATTGTTCCTGCTACTACTGCTGCTGCTGCTAATACTACTGCTGCTACTACTACTCTTGCTGCTAATACTACTGCTGCTGCTACTACTCCTCTTTCTACGACTACTGCTTATACTACTACGGCTGCTACAACTATAATTGCTACTACTATGGCAAAAGCTACTACTACTGCTATTTCTGCTACTACTACAACTGCTACTACTACCACTACCACTATTACTAGTACAACAACAACAATAACTACTACTACTACTACTACAACTATCATTACTACAGCCACTACTACTACTGCTACTTTTACTATAACTACTTCTGCTCCTACTACTGCCACTTATACCACTACTGTTGCTACTACTATTAACACTGATTCTGCTACTACTTTTGCATCCACAAAGGCTTTTGCTACAATTACTACTACTACTACTACTTAGACTACTACTACTAGGACTACTATGACAACTACAATTACTAGCACAACTGCTACTAATACAACAACTACTACTACTGCTGGTGCTACTACTGATGCTGCTACTACTACTGCTAGTGCTACTACTGATGCTACTACTACTGCTGCTACCACTACTACAAATACTACAGCTAGAACTAATACTACTACTATTATTGCTACTATTGCTCTTGCTACTACTACTCCTACTATAAATACTTCTACTCCTCATACAGCTACTGCTTCAGCTATGACTGCTACTACTACTGCTACTACTATGACTATTGCTACTACTACTACAACTATTACTACAACTACTGTTACAACGACTATTGCTACTACTACAACTACTGCAACTATAGCTACCACTAGTACTGCTATTACTTCTACTGTTACTAATGCATCTACCACCACTACTACTACTGAGGGGATCGCTACTACGACTAATGCTGCTACTATAACTTCTTCAGCTATTACTACGAGTAGTACTACAATAGCAACTGCTACTACTATGATAGCAACTACTACTACAACTACTAAAACTAATACTACAACAACTACTACTACTTTTATTATTACTGCTATTACTTCTACTACTTCTACCACCACTACTACTACTACTACTACTATTACAACAATGACAACAACAACAACAACAACAACCAGAACAACAACAACAACTACTACTACTACTACTACTACTACTACTACTACTACTACTACTACTACTGTAGCTACTACTACTAATACAAATATTACTACTACTACTACTAGTAGTACGACTTCTACTAGTACTACTACTATAACAACAACAACAACTACAACTACTACTACAACTATTACAACTACTGCAGTAAGAACTACTATTACCACTATTATTAGTACTACTACTACTACAACAACAACTACTACTACAACTACTACTACTGCTACTACTCCTTATACTATTACTCCTACTACCATTACTACTACTACTACTATTACTGCTACTACTTCTGCTACTTCTACTGCTATTTCTCCTACTACTCCAACTACTACTATAATTACTAGTACTATTGCTTTTGTTATTGCTACTACTATTAATACTATTTGTATTACTAATGCAACTACTGCTACTATTAATACTACTACTATTAGTGCTACTACTACTTTTACTACTACTACTATTAGTACTACTACTACTATTACTGCTACTACAACTACAACTATTGCTACTACTACATCTACTACTAATCCAACTACTTTTACTACTACTACTACAACTACTACTAGTACAACTTCTACTATTACTACTACCGCTATTAGTACTACTGCAACTACTACTACTACAACAAATACAGCTACTACTAATACAACTACCACTACTTCTTTTACTACTACTACTATGACCACTACTCCTACTTCTATGCCTACTACTACTATGCTACAACCACAGCTACTACTACCTGAATTACTAGCAGTCCTACAACTCCTACTATTACTACTACTATTACTGCTACTGCTGCTACAAACACTACTACAACTCTTGCTGCACCTACTGCTACTCGTACTACTACCATTACTTCTAATAATACTTCTATTACTCCAACGATTGCTCTTACTACTACTACTACTGCTACTACGACTACTTCAACAACTACTATTCCTACTACTACTCTTAATACTACTACGACAAATACTCCTACTAGTACTACCACTATTACAACTACTACAGTTACAAAAACTATTACTACTCCAACTTCTACTACTACTACTACTACTAGTAGTACCACTACTGCTATTACTAGTACTACTATTCGACTGCTACTACTACTTCTACAACCCCAATGACTACTACTACTGGTACTACTACTACTACTACAACTACTACCACTACTACTACAACTCCTACTACTACTACTACTATTACCACTACTAAAACTACTACTACTACCATTGTTGCTGCTATTCGTACTACTAATACTACTAACATACCTAACACTGCTAGTACTACAATATTACAACAACCACTGTTGCAACCACCACTACAACTCCTCCTACTACTACTCCTCCTCCTCCTACTTGTACCACTACTGCTATTACAATTACTACTATCACCACTGGTACTACTACTACTCCTCCTATGACTACAACTACGACTGCCACTACTTCTCCTGCTACTACTAGTACTACTACTACAACTGCTACAAATGCTACTACTACCACCGCCACTAGTACTACTACTACTATTACTCCTACTAAAACTCCTCCTACTCCTATTACTGCTACTACATCTACTGCAGCTATTCCTACTATTAGTACTACTACTACAACAACTACTACTAGCGCTACTACGTTCACAACTACTACTATTACAATAACCACTACTAGCCCTACTACAACTACTTCTACTACTACTCCTACTAGTACCACTACTGCTATCACTATTACTACTATCGCTATTGCTACTGCTACTACTACTACTCCTACGACTACTAGTACTAATATTACAACTGCTGCAACTAATACTACTACTAGTACTAATACTACTGTTACGACCACTACTACTACTATTATTACTACTGCTACTACTAATACTATTACTGCTGCTACTACAACAACTACTACTACTATTACTACCACAACAACTCTTACTGCTACTACAAATTTTCCTGCTACTACTACTACTATAATTACTACAACTACTAATATTACTATTGCTAATTCTGTTACTACTACTACTACTACTACCACTACTACTAGTACTACTACTACAACTATGAAAACTACTACTGCTACAACTACTACTACTAATACTAGTGCTACTACTTTTACTACCCAAACATCCGCAACAACAACAACAACAACGACAACTACCATTACTACTAGGACTACTACTAGTACTACTACTACTACTAATACTACTAAGGTGACAACTAATACTACTACTACTACTACTACTACTTCTATAGTAATTACTATTGCTACAACTACCACTCCTACTACTACAGCTGTCGCTACTACTGATACTACTACTACTTCTAATACTACTACTACTACTACTATTACTTCTGCTACTACTACTACACATACTACTACTACTACTCTGCAGCTACAACTACTACTCCTACAACTACTACTACAACACCTACTACTACTACTACTACCACTACTACTACTTCAACTAAAACAACTATGACAACTACTACTAATACAATTACTACAACTGCTGCTACTACTACTACTACTATTATTACTATTGCTACTTCCCGTACTACTATTCCTCCTACTACAGCACCTACTACTACTAATACTAGTACTATTACTTCTACTACCACAACATTAACAACTACAACTACAACTATAGCTATGACTACTACTACAACTACGACCACTACTACTACTACTACAACTACTACTACTAATACTTGTACTACTACTACTACTACAACTACTACTACTACTCCTACTAGTACCACTACTACCACTACTATTACTACAACAACTACAACTACTATTACTTCAACAACTACTACTACTTCTACTGCCACTACTATTTCTACTACTACAGCTACAACAACTACTACAACTAGTACAACTACACCTACTACTACAACAACTACTACTACTACCACCATCACTACTACTTCTACAACACCTACTACTACTAAAATTGCTGCTTTTGCTCCGCAACTACTCCTACTAGTACAACTCCTACTATTACTTATACTATTACTACGACTACTACTTCTCCTACTACTACTACTTCTACTACTACTACAATTACTACTACAACAACTACCACTAGTACTACTTCTACCACTACAACTACTACTGCTGCTGCTACTACTACCATTGCTACTACTAGCTACTACTTCTACAACAACAACAACTACTACTCCATCTAGTACTACTTCAATAACTACTATTACAACTATTGGTTCTAGTACTACTACTATTACAACTGCTGCTACTACTACAATTACTACTCCTGCGACTACTACTACTATTACTACTAAGTATACTACGACTACTTCTCACACCACTACTACTGCTTTACTATTGCTTTTGCTGCTGCTACTACTACTATTGTTACTATTGCTATTTCTACTACTTCTATTACTACCGCAGCTACTACTACAACTACTATTACTATCGCGGAAACTACTACTACTACAACTACTACTATGACAACTACTATTGCTGCTACTACTGCTATTACTACTACCACTACAACAACTATTACTACTACTACTACCACTACTGCTACTACTATTGTTGCGACTACAACTACTCCTATTGCTATAACTACCACTCCTACTACTACTATTACTGCGATGACTGCAACTATGACTACTTCTACTAATACTACTACTACTCCTACTGCTGCTACTACTACTCCTCCTACTAGTGCTACTGCTCCTACCGCTACTACTACTCCTCCTACAACTACTACTACTACAACTCCTTCTAATACTACTACTCATCCTCCTACTACTACTCCTCCTAATGCTACTACTACTACTCCTACTCCTACTACTACTACTATACTTACTACTACCACGGTGACTCCTACTACTACCTCTACTATTATAATGGCTACTACTTAAACTACTACTACTACTAATCCTACTACTACTACTATGACTACTACTAGTATAGCAATAATAATAACAACAACTACTACTGCTACTACTACTACAACTACTACAACTACTAATACCACTACTACTTCTACAACTACTAGTTCTACTACTACATCTGCTACTTCAACTACTAATACTATAGCCATTGCTTCTGCCACTACTACTACTACTTCTTCTTCATCTACTACTAGTACTGCTAGCTTTACTACTACTACTAACGTTAGTACTACTACTATTACTGTTGTTGCTCCTACGACTACTGCTACAAGAAGAATAACTACTACTACTACTACAATAACTACTTCCACTGCTGCTACATTATTGCTACTCCTACTACTATAGCTACTACTACAGATGTTGCTACCGCTGCTACTCCTCCTCCTACTACTACTAGTACTACTATTACTAGTACCACTACTACTGCTATTTCTATTACTACAGTAACTACTACTACTACTAGAAGTTGTAGAAGCAGTAGTAGTAGTGGTGGGGGTAGTAGTGGTAGTAATGGAAGCAGTAGTACTTGGAGTAGAAGCAGTAGAAGTAGGAGTAGTTATAGTAGTCTTTGTTGTAGTAGTAGTAGCAGTAGCAGTAGTTGTAGCAGTCATAATAGTAATAGTAAGAGTAGCATTTGGTGTAGTAGTAGTAGTCATAGTAGTAGTAGTAGTAGTAGTAGCAGCAGTAGCAGCAGCAGCAGTAGTAGTAGTAGTAGTAGAAGAAGAAGAAGTATTATTAGTAGTAGTATTAGTAGTAGTCATAGTAGTTGTAGTAGTAATAGTAGTAGTAGTAGTAGTACTAGTTGTATTAGGAGTTGTAGTACGATAGTAGTAGGAGTTATTGTTGTTGTAGTGGTAGCTGTAGTAGTAGTTATTATTGTAGCGATAGGAGTAGGAATAGTAGTATTCATAGAAGTAGTAGTAGTAGGAGTCATAGTAGTAGAAGTAGTAGGACTATGAGTTGGAAAACTAGTAGACATAATAGACGTAGTAGTTGTTGTAGTAATAGTAGTAGTTACAGTAGTAGTAGTTCTTGTAGTAGCAGTTTTAGGAGTAGTAGTAGCAGTAGTAGTAGAAATATTAGTGGTGGTAGTAGTAGTAGTAGCAGCAACAATAGGAGTAGTAGTAGCAGTAGTAGTTGTACTTGTAGTTGAAATAGCACCAATAGCAATAGTAGCATTAGTAGTTATAGTAGTAGTGGTGGTAGTAGTAGTAGTTGTAGTAATAGTAGTAGTAGTAGTAGTAGTAGTAGTAGTAGTAAAAGTAGTAATAAGAACGTTAGTTGTACTAGTGGTAGTAGTTGTAGTAGTAGTAGAAGTAGTAGTTGAAGTACTTGCATAAAAGTAGTAGTAGGAGCAGATGTAGTAGTAGCAGAGGAGGTAAGTATAGTAGTGGGAGAAGTAGGTATGATTGTAGTAGTAGCGGTAGCAGCAGTAGTAGCAGCTGCCACTGTTGCAGTAGCAGCAGCAGCAGTAGTAGTAGATGTAGTATTAGTAACAAAAGGATTTGTAGTTGTAATAGTAGTAGTAGTAGAAGAAGAAGTATTTGTTGCAATTGTAATTGTACTACCTGTAGTAGTAGCAGAAGTAGTCGCAGTAGTAGTAGCAGTTGTAGTAGTTGCAGTAGCCATACTAGTAGAAGTAGTAGGCATAGTAGTTTCATTAGCGGCAAGAACAACAACTTCAACAGCAGTGGTAGTACTAGTTCTAGTAGTATTAGTAGTAGTTGTAGTAGTAGTTATTGTAGTAATAGTCACATTAGTAGAAATAGTAGTAGTAGTAGTAGACATTTTAGTAGAAATAGGAATAGTAGTAGCAATAGAAGTAGTAGTAGTAGTAGTAGTAGCAGTAGCAGTAGTAATAGTTGCAATAGTAGCAGTAGTAACATCAGTAGTAGCCGTCGCAGTAGTAGAAGTAGTAGCAGTAGGAGTAGTAGCAATAGCAGTAGTAGTAGTGGTTGTAGTACTATTAGTAGCAGTAGTAGTAGTAGGAGAAGTAGAAGTAGTTGTTGTTGTTGTCATAGTAGTAGTAGTACTAGTAGTGGTATAGTTGGAATCCGTGTAGGAGTAGGAATAGTAGTTGGAGTAGTAGTACTAGTTGTAGTAGTAGGAGGAGTAGTAATAGTAGTAGTTGTTGTTGTAGTTAGTGTAGTAGTAGCAGTAGTAGTGGTCATATTAGTAGTAGTAGTAGGAGGAGTAGTAGTAGTTGTTGTAGTAGTAGTGGTTGTAATAGTCATAGTAGTAGTAGTAGTAGCAGTTGTAGTAATATGTGTGGTAGTAGAAGAAGTAGTGGAAGTAGTTGTAGGAGTATTATTCATAGTAGTAGTATAGCAGTGGTAGTACTAGTAGTAGTAGTAGTAAAAGTCATAATAGTAGTAATTATAGAAGTATTAGCTGGAGTAGCAGTAGTTATACCAGCAGCAGTTGTAGTAGTTGTTGTAGGAGTAGTAGTTGTTGTCATAGTAGCATAAGTGGTAGTAGTAGTTATAGTTATGGCAGTAGTAGTAGTTAGAGAAGCTATTCTAGTTGTAGTAGTAGTAGTAGTATAAGTAGTAGGAGGAGGAGAAGTAGTTGGAGTAGGAGAAGTAGTGGTAGTAGTTGAAGTTACAGTAGTAGTAGCAGTAGCTGTCGTAATTACAGTAGTACCTAAAGCAGCAACCGTAGGAGCAGTAGAAGTAGAAGTACTAGTCATAGTCATTGTAGCAATAGTAGCGGTAGTAGCAGTAATATTAGTAGTAGTTGTAATAGAAATATACATAGCAGTAGTTGTAGTAGCATTTATACAAGTGGTCCTAGTAGTAACAATAGAAATGATAGCAATAGTAGTAATATTAGTAGTAGTAGCTGAAGTAGTAGCAGTAGCACTAGTAGTTGGAGTAGTAGAATTAGTAGCAGTAGTAGTTGTAGTAGTAGCAGTAGTAGAATTTGTAGTAGTAGTAGTAGTAGTAGTAGTTGGAGTAGTAGAAGCCAAAGTAGAAATGGCAGTACTTATACTAATAATAGTCATAGGGGTAGTAGTAGTAGTAACGGTAGCAGCAGCAGCCGCAGCAATAGTTCTAGTAGTAGTAGCAGGAACAGCAGCAGTGGTAGTAGTAGTAGTAGTAGCAGTACTAGTAATAGCGGTAGTAGGTGGAGTAGTAGTAGTAACAACATCTGTAGTAGTAGTAGTTGTTGCAGCGGGTGTAGCAGTAGAAGTAGTAGTCGCCGTAGATACGTAGTAGTAGTATTAATAGTAGGAGCAGTAGTAGTACTAGTAGTAGGTGCAATATTAGTAGCAGTAGCAGTAGTAGTAGTAGAAGTTGTAGTAGTTGTACTAGTAGTAGTAGTAGTAGTAGTAGTAGTAGTAGTAGCTGTTGTAGGAGTAGTAGTAGTAATAGTAGTAGTAATAGTTGTAGTCATAGTAGTAGTAGGAGGAGTAATAGTAACAATAGTAGTTGTCGTAATAATAGTAGTAGTGGTAGTTGTAGTAGTACTAGCAATAGTCATTATAGTAGTAGTAGTTGTAGGAGTAGTAGTACTATTAGTAGTTATGGTAGTAGTAGTAGTAGTAGTCACAGTTGTAGTAGTAGTAGTAGTAGCTATAGTAGTTGCAGGAGTACGGGTAGTAGTAATAGTAGTTGCAGTAGTAGTGTAGTAGTAGTCACACTAGTTGTAGTAGTAGTAGTAGTGGTGGTGGTGGTAGTGGTGGTAGTACTAGTACTAGTAGTAGTAGTACTGGTTGTTGTTGTTGTTGTTGTTATCGTAGAAGAAGTAGGAGTTGCAGTTGTAGTAGAAGTAGTAGTTGTAGTAGTTGTGGTAGTTGTAGTAGTAGTAGTAGTAGCAGGAGTGGTAATAGTATTAGTAGCAGAAGTACTAGTAGTAGTAGCAGTAGCAGTAGTAGTAGAAGCAGTAGAAGCAATAGTAGTAGCTATAGTCATTGTAGTATTAGTAGTAGTGTTAGTAGTAGTCGTAGTATTAGTGGTAGTTGTAGTAGTAGAAGTGGTAGTAGTACTCGTAGTAGTAGTAGTAGTAGTCGTAGTAGCAGTCGTAGTATTAGTAGCAGATGTAGTTGTAGTAGTATTAGTTGCAAAAGTAGTAGTATTAGTAATAGTACTAGTAGTTGTAGTAGTACTAATTGTAGTAGTAGTAGTAGTAATTGTAGTACAAGTACTAATGGTAGTAGTAGCAGTTGAAGTAGTAGTAGTAGTACTAGGAGTTACAGCAATAGCATCATCATTAGTAGTAGTAGTAATAGTAAAAGTTGCAGCAGTAGTAGTTGCAGCAGTTGTAGTAGTATTAGTAGTAGTAGCAGCCTGAAGAGTAGAAGTAGTAGCAGAAGGAGTAGTAGGAGTAGTAGTAGCAGCAGAGGGTGTAGGAGTAGGAGTAGGAGTAGTAGTAGCTATAGTAGGAGGAGTAATAGTAGCAGTAGTTGGAGTAGGAGTAGTATTAATATTGGCAAGAGCTAGAGTAGGAGTAGCTATAGTTGTTATTATTGAAGTTGAAGTAGTATTAGTAGTAGCGGTAAGAGTAGCGGTAGGAGTAATAGTAATTGGAGCAGTGGTAGTAGTAGTCGTAGTAGGAGTAGTAGCAGCAGTAGGAGTTCGAGAAGAAGTAGTAGTTGTACTAGTTACAGATGTAATTGTAGTAGTAGTTGCTGCAATTGTAATAGTGGTGGTGGTGGTGGTAGTAGTAGTAGCAATTGAAGTAGTAGTGGTAATACTATTAAATGTAGTAATTGTAGCAGCAGTAGCAATAGTAGTGGTAGTAGTAGTAGTAGGAATAGTAGTAGTTATGGTTGTCGGAGGAGTGGCAAGAGTAGGAGTTGGGAGTAGGAGTGGTAATACAAGTTGTAGTATTAGTAGTAGTACTAGGAGTAGTAGTAATAGCAATTGTAGTAGTAGTAGGAGTGGTCGTAAGAGTAGTAGTTAGGGCAGTACAAAAAGCAGGCGTAGTAGCAGCAGCAATAGCAATAGTAATAGTAGCGGTATTAGTTGTAGTAGGATTACTAGTAGTAGTAGTAGTAGTAGTAGTGGCAGCCGCAGCAACAGCTGTGGTAGTAGTAGTTGAAGTACCAGAAGAAGTTGTAGAAGCAGTAGTAGAGGTAATAGTATTCAGAATAGTAGTAGGTGTTGGAGTTGGAGTTGGAGTAGTTGTAGCAGAAGTAGTTGTAGTACAAGTTGTATTAGTCGCAATAGTGGCAGTGGCAGTTATAGTAATAGTAGTAGGAGGAGGAGGAGGAGGAGGACGAGGAGTAGTAGTAGCTGTAGTAGTTATAGTCGTAGTAAATATAGTAGTTGTAGTTGTTGTATAGTAGTAGCAGTAGTAGTATTAATAACAATAGTAGGAGGAGTGGTAGTGGCAGTAGAGGTGGTAGTGGTTGCAGTAGTGGCAGCAGTAGTAGTACCGAGATTAGTAGTAGAACTAGCAATAGTGTAGCAGTAGTAGTAGAGTTAGTAGCAGAAGTAGTAGTAGAAGAAGTAGTAGTAGTAGTAACAATAGTGTTAGTAGTAGTAGTAGCAGTAATAGGAGTAGTAGTAATTCTGGTAGCAAAAGTAATAGAAGCTGTAGTTTTAGGAGTAGGAGTTGGAGTATTGAGTAGTAGAAGTAGAAATAGTAGTAGTAGTAGAAGCAGTCGTAGTAGTAGTAGTAGCAATAGTCGTAGTAGTAGTAGTGGGAGTAGTAGCAGTAGTAGTGGTAGAAATAGTTTTAGTAATAGTAGTATTAGTGGTCGTAGTAGTAGTGGTAGCAGCACTAGTTCTTGGAGTTATAGCTACTAGAGCAGTAGTACTAGAAGCTATTGTAGTAGCAGTAGTTGCAATTGTCGTAGAAACAGTAGCAGTTCTATAAGTAGTAGTAGTAGTTATTATTGTAGTAGTAGTTATAGGAGTAGGTGTAGGAAAAGGGGTAGTAGTAGGAGCAATAGACGTAGTAGCAGTAGTAGTAGTAATAGAGGTAGAAGTAGTACCAATAGTGGCAGTAGTAGTAGTTGTAGTTGCGGAAGTCATAGTAGTAGCTTTAGTAATCGCAATAGTAGGAGTTATAGTTGTAGAAGTAGTAGCAGTAGTAGTAATAGTAGTAGAAGTAGTAGTAGCAATAGTAGTAGTAATAGGTGTAGTAGTAGTACTAGTCAGAGTAGTACTAGTATTTGTAGTAATAGGTGTGGTAGTAGTAGTACTATTAGTAGCAACAGTAGGAGTAGTAGTAGGAGAAGCAGTAGTAGAAGCAGAAGTAGCAACAGTTGCTGTAGTAGTAGTACTGCTACTACTGCTGTTGCTACTACTACTGCTTCTATTACTACTGCTACTACTACTACTGCTACTACTACCACTACTACTTTTACTGCTGCTACTACTGCTACTGCTACTACAATTACTACTACTACTACTACTATAACTACTAGTACCTATACTCATGCTATAGATGCTGCTACTACTGCTACAACTACTATTACTACTAATACTGCTGCTACTGCAATTACTACTACTACTGCTACTGCTGCTACCATTACTACAACTATTGTTACTACCATTACTGCTACTACTAATCCAACTACTACTACTAAAACTTATACAACTAATACTGCTGCTGCTACTACTACTTCTTCTTTTCCTACTACCACTACTTCTGCCACTAGTACTAGTATTTCTGCTACTTCTATTACTACTGCTAATGTTATTGCTACAACAGCTACAGCTACTGCTGCTACTACTTCTACTACTACTACCACCACCACCACTACTACAGCTAGTACAACAACAACTACTACTACTGCGATTATTACAACTACTGCTACTACTACTACTATTGCTACAACTACCACTGTAGCTATTGTTATAGCTACTATCGCTATGACATCTATGACAACTACTGCTACTTCCCCTAATACGTCTAGTAGTTCTACTACTACTACTACAGCTACAACTACCACTGCTACTACTACTGAAACTACTAGTACTACTTCCACTACTACTATGATTAGCCCTGCTGCTATTGCTATTACTACAAAAGATACAATAACTATGACTACTACTACGACTACTACTACTACTTCTACTACTACTGCTACTACAACTACTACTATTACTACTATTATTACTACTGCAGATACTACTACCATTACTACTACAACTATGACTACTACTACAACAACTACAACTGCTACAATAACAACAACAACTACTACTACAACAACAACAACTGCTACAATAACAACAACTACTACTACTTTTCCCATAATAACAACTACAACTACTACTAGTACCTCGCTACTAGTATCGCTGCTACTACGGCTACAACTTCCTCTGCTACTACTACAACTACTACTGGTACTACTAATACCACTACTACACAAACTACTACCACAGCTATTACTACTACTAGTACTGCTACTGCTACAACGACTACTATTGCTATCACTAGTATTGCTACTTCTACTGCTATTCCTGCTGCTGCTACTAGAAATACTACTAATGCTACTATAATTATGGCTACTGCTACTGCAACTACTACTACTGCTGCTACTATAACCATACTTCTACTTCTATTACTACTGCTACTACTACTATTGCTACTACTACCACTACTACTCCTACTACTACAACAACAACAACAATAACAACTATTACTACTGCTTTAACTTCCAGTACTGCTACCGATACTATTGTTGCTGCTAGTATTGCTTCCACTTCAACTACTACCATTACTGCTGCTATGGCTACTGCTCCTGCAACTATTGCTACTACTATTGCTACTACTACTAAAACTTATACTGCTAATAGTACTATAGCTAATACTACTATTGCTACTGCAAATACTACTACTTGTTTTCCTACTACTACAGCTTCAGCTACTAGTACTGGTACTACTGTTAATACTATTACTACTACTACTGCTACAGCCACAATGACTACAACTACTGCTACTACTACTGCTATTGCTACCACTACTACGACTGCTACAACTGTCTACTACCACTACTATTACTACCACTACTACTACTATAAGTACTACTACTGCTACTATTGATTCTGCTGTGACAACAACAACAACAACTACCACTACTATTGCTTCGACTACTGTTACAGCTACTACTACTACTACTATTTACTACTACTTCTGTTACTGCTACAACTATAGCTAATGCTATTATTACTACTACTACTACTACCACAACGACTACTTCTACTACAAAAATACTACTACTTTTGCTACTATGGCCGCTACTACTAGTGCTACTACAACTATAGTTGCTACGACTACTGCTACTACTATTGATGCTGCTCTTACAATTGCTACTACGATTGCTACTACTACTACTCCTACTACTACTACACTACTACTACTATTGTTGTTGCTGCTACCGCTAGTACTAATACAACTACAGTTGCTGTGACTACTCCTACTACTGTTGCTGCTGCTCTTACAACTACCACTGCTGCTACTACTATTACTACTACTACAACAACAATAATAACTACTACTACTTCTACTACTACTAGTACTACTACAGCAACTACTACTACTACTACTGCTACTACTGCTACTACTACTATTGCTGCTGCTACTGATACTAGTATTACTATTACTACTATTACTATTATTACTACTACTGCTGCTGCTGCTACTTCTAGTATTAGTGCTACTGCTACAACTATTACTACTACTTCTTTTATAATTAGTACTACTACTACTACTACTAGTACTACTATTACTACTACTACTATTATTACTACTAATACAACTACTACTATTGCCGCAAATTCCATTACTAATACTACTAATGCAAATAGTGCTCCAACTACTACTATTGCTACTACTAATGCTATTACTGTTGCTGCTATTATTACTACTTCTACCACTGCTACTACTGCTGCTACTGCTGCTACAAGTACTACTACTACTGGTACTAGTGGTGGTGGTAGTAGTAGTAGCGATAGTAGTAGTAGTAATAATCATAGTAGTAGTGACAGTAGTAGTAGTAGTAATAGTTGCAGTTGTAGTATGAGTATTACGAGCAGCAGCAGTAGAAGTAGGAGTAGTAGTAGTTGGAGCAGTAGTAGTACTAATAGTAGTAGTAGTAGTAGGGGCAATAGTAGACATATTAGAATTAGGACTAGCAGTCGTAATAGCAATAGTAGTAGTATTAAGAGAAGTAGTCATAGTAATAGGAGTAATAGTAGGAGTAGCTGTAGAAGTAGTAGTAGTAGCTGTAATAATAGTAGTTGTAGCAAAAGTAGCAGTAGGAGTAGTAATATTAGTAGTCGCAGTAGTTGGAGTAGTAGCAGTAGCAGAAGTAGTAATAGTAGCAGCAACATTGGTAGTAGTAGTAGGTGTAGTAGCTGTAATAGTAGTAGTTGTTATTGTTGTAGTAGTGGTTCTTGTATTAATAGTAGTAGTAGCAGTAGCAGTAATAATAGTAGTAGTAGTAATAATTGTAGTAGTAGCAGGAGTAGTGGTAGTTGTAATAGTAATAGTGGTAGTTATAGATGGAGTATGAGGAGTAGTAGAAGTAGTGGTGGTGGTGGTGGTGGTGGTGGTAGTAGTTGTTGTTGTAGTAGTAGTAGTCGTAGTACTAGTAGTACTAGTAGTTGTAGTAGTAGTAGTAGTCCTTGTAGTATTAGTCATAGTAGAAGTATTAGCAGAAGTAGTAGTGGTATTAGTTGTAGTAGCAATAGTAGAAGTAGAAGTAGTAGTAGGAGGAGGAGGAGGAGGAGGTGTAGCAGCAGCAGCTGCAGTAATAGTAGTGTAGTAGCAGTAGCGGCAGTAGTAGTAGTAGCACTAGCAGTAGCAGTTGTAGTAGTAGTGGTGGTGGTAGCAATAACTGTAGCAATAGTAGTAGTAGTAGGTGGAGTAGTAGTAGTAGTACTAGTAGTAGTCATAGAAGTAGTAGTAGTGGTAGTAATAGTAGTAGCAGTAGAAGTTATAGTAGCAGTAGTTGCGGTAGTGGAAATAGTAGTAGGGGTAGTAGTAGTAGGAGTAGGAGTAGTAGATGTATTAGTAGTCATAGTAGTAGTAGGAGGAGGTGTTTAGTCTTATTTGGTTTAGTTGTAGCAGTATTGTTAGAAGGAAGAATTTTATTTGTAGGAGTAGTAGTGGTACTAGTAGAAGTTGTTGTAGCTATCATGTAGTAGTAGTAGGAGTCGTAGTAAGAGTAGTAGCGGTAGTGGTAGCAGTGGTAGGCATAGTAGTAGTTGTAGTAGAAGTAATAGTAGTCAAAGTAGTTTTAGTAGCTATAGTAGTGGTAGAAGTAGTAGTAGTGGTCATAATTTTAGTAGGAGTAGTAGTGGTCATAGTAGTGGTAGTAGTAGTGGTGGAAGTAGTAGTTGTCATAGTAGTACTAGTAGTAGTAGTAGTAGAGGTTGAACTAGCAGTTATAGTAGTAGTAGTAGTTGTTGCCGTTGTTGTAGTAGCAGAAGCAATAGTAGAAGTAGTAGTAGTATTATTAGTATAAATAGTAGTGGTATTATTATTATTATTATTGTCATTATTATTACTATTAGTTGTAGTAGTAGTAGTAGTAATAGTAGCCATAGGAGAAGCATTAGTAGTAGTAGTTGTAATAGCAGTAGTTGTACTAGTTGTAGTAGTAATAAAACCAGCAGTAGTAGTAGAAGAAGAAGTTGTTGTTGTAATAGTAGTAGTAGTAGTAGTAGTAGAAATAGTTGTAACAGCAGTAGTTGTAGTAGTAGTAATAGTTTTATTTGTAGTAGGAGTAGGAGTTGGAGTAGGAGTAGTAGTAGCAGGAGTAGGAGTAGGAGGAGTGGTAGTAGTTGTTATTGTTGTCGTAGTAATAGTATTAGTTGTAGTAGGAGTAGTAGTAATAATAGTACGAGTGGGAGTAGGAGTAGGAGTAGGAGTCGTTGTAGGAGTTGTAGTTGTTGGAGTAGTAGTAATAGAAGTAGTAGCAGTAGTAGAAGTAGTACTAGTTATAGTAGTTGTAGCAACTGCAGCTAATGCAGTAGTAGTAGTAGTAGTTGAGTAGTGGCAGGAGTAGCAGTAGTAGTAATAGGTGGAGTAGTAGTATTAGAGGTAACAATAATAATAGTAGTAATAGTAGCGGTTGTAGTAGTAGTAGCTATAGTTGTAGCAGCAGTTATAACAAGAGCTAAGGTAGTTGTAGTTGTAGTAGTAGTTATAGCAGTTGGAGTACTGGTAGGAGCTAGATTTGGAATAGGAGTAGTAGTAGGAGTTGTAGTAGTACTAGTAGTACTGTTAAGACTAGTAATAGTAGTAGTAGCATGAGTAGTAGTTTTAGGTGTAGTTTTAGGATGAGTTGTAGAAGTTGTAGTAGTTGTAGGAGTTCAAGTACGAATGGTAATAAGAGTAGTAGTAGTAGCAAAAGTATTATTATTATTAGTAGTAGTCCGTAGTTGTTTAGTATTCGTAGTAGTAGCAGAAGCAGAAGTAGTAAGTAGTAATAGATAGTAGTAATAGGATGAACTAGACTTGTAGAAGAGTAAGTAGTAAAATAGTAGTCGTAGTCATAGTAGTATTAGTAGTTTTGTACTAGTTGTAGTCTAGTAGCAATAGTAGTTGTCTTAGTAGTAGAAGTAGCAGTAGTTATAGTAGTAATAGTAGTAGTAGTAGGAGGAGGAGGAGGAGGAGGAGTAGTAGTAGTTGTTGTTGTAAGAGTAATAGGAGTAGGTGTATGAGTAGGGGTAGTACTATGAGCAGTAGTAGTAGAAGTGATAGTAGTAGGAATAGTAGTAGTAGTAGTATTAGGAGTAGTAGGAGTAGCAATAGAAGTACTAGTAGTAGTAGCAGTAAAAGTAGAAGTCGTAGTAGTAATAGGAGTAGTGGAAGTAGTAGTAGGAGTACTACTAGTAGCAGTAGTGGCAGTAGAAGTAGTGGTAGTAGCAGCAACAGCAGTGGTAGTAGTAAGAGTAGTAGAATAAGTAGAAACAATAGTATTAGTAATAGTGGTAGTAGTATTTGTAGTAATAGGTGTAGTAGTAGTTGTAGTTGTAGTAGTTGTAGTAGTAGAAGCAGTTGTTGTTGTTTTTGTAGTTATTGTAGTGGTCATTGTAGTTGTAGTAGCACGAGTGGTAATATTATTAGAAGTAGTAGTCGTAATAGTTGTAGCAGCAACAGTAGTAGCAGCAATCATAAAAGAAGTAGTAGTAGTAGGTGTAATAGTTGTAGTTTTAGTAGCAGTAGTTGTAGTAGGAGGATTAGTCAATGCTGTAGTAGTAGTAGTTGTAGTAGTAGTAGTTGTAGTAGTTATTTTAGTGTTGGTAGTAGTTGTAGGAGTAGTCGCAGTAGTAGTAGTAGTAGTAGTAGTAGTAGTAGTAGTAGTAGTAGTAGTAATAGTAGTATGAGTAGTATGAGTAGTAGTAGAAGTAGAAGTAGTAGTAACAGAACCACTAGTAGTAGTTATTGTTGTTGTAGTAGTCGTGGTAGTAATAATAGTTGTAGGAGTAGTAGTAGTAGTAGTAGTAGGAGTTGCACAACAGCAACAGCAACAGTAGTAGTTGTTGGAGTTGTAGTAGTAGCAATAGAAGCAGTAGTAGTCGCAGCGACAAAAATAGTCATAGTAGTAGTAGCAGTAAAAGTGGCGTTACTAGTCATTGTCGTAGTTGTATTACATGTTGTAGTAGTAGTACTCCTAGAAGTAGTAATAGTAGTAATAGGAGAAGGGGTAATAGTATGGGTGGTCATAGGAGTAGTAGTAGTTGTTATAATAATTGTAGGAGTAGTAGTAGTAGCAGTAGTGGAAGTACTAGGGGAAATAGTCATAGCATTAGTAATAGTAGTATTGGTTGTAGTAATAGTAGTATAAGTAGTACTACTAGTATTAGTAGTAGTTGTAGCAACAGTAGTTGTAGTAGTAGTCATATTAGTAGTAGTAGGTGTAGTAGTAGTTGTAGCAGTAGTTGTACTAGTAGTAGTAATAGTAGCAATAGTAGCAGTATTAGTAGTAGAAGTAGCAGTAGTTGTAGTAGTAATAGT
>RXID01009223.1:453-5453 GCA_005019695.1 Trichopus zeylanicus subsp. travancoricus
CTCCTTCTCCTTCAACTGCTACTACTGCTACTACTACTCCTCCTTCTCCTCGAACTGCTACTAATGCTACTTCTACTACTACTTCTGCAACTGCTACTACAACAACTAGTAATACTATTACTCCTACTACTACCACCACAACTACTACTTATACTATTAATGCTGCTATGGCTACTGCTACAACAATAACTACTACTACAACTATAACAACTACAACTACTACTATTACTTTTCCAACTTCTACTACTACTGCCACTACTACTATATCTACTACTGTTGCTACTGCAACAGCTACTAATGCTGCTACAATGGCTACTACTGCAACTACTGCTGCCACTACTACTACTGCTACTACTTCGACTACCGCAACTACTATTACTTCTACTAGTATTAGAACCACTACTACTTCTACTGCTACTGCTTCTCCGACTACTACTACTTATTGTGCTAGTACTTCTCTCACTACAACTTGCACTATTTCTACTACTACTACTATTTCTAGTACTACTACTACAAGTACTACAACAAGTACTACAACTGCTACTATACAACTAGAACTACTACTTCTACAACTACTAATACGACTACTACTACTACTGGTACTACTACTGCATCAGCTACTACTATTTCTCCTGCTACTACTACTTTTTCTGTTGCAAGGACTACTACTACTACTACGGTTGTTGCCATTACATCAATGACTGCTGCTACTACTACTACTGCTACTATGGCTACTACTGCTACCAATGCTACGACTACTACAACAGTGACTAGTACAACTACTATTACTACCACTACTACTACTACTACTACTACTACTACTATTACTGTTATAGCTGGAACAACAACACCTGCTACAACTGCTATTTCTCTTACTGCAACTACCATTGCTACTACAACTACTACTATTATTACTACCACTACTCCTACACCAACCCCTACTCCTCCTACTGCTACTAGTACTACAACAACAACAACAAGATCTACTACTACTGCTCTACTACTACTTGTGCTACTACTACAACTACTACCATTGCGACTACTACTATTGCTGCTATTGTTGTTGCTAATACTACTAACACTACTACTACTACTACTATTAATGTTGCTACTACTATTACTGCTACTACTACTTCTAATTCTATTAAAACTACTATTACAACAACAACTACTACTACTCCAACTGCAATTACTACCACTACTACTACTACTGCACCGACTAATGCCCCTAAAACTACTCCTACTCCTACCCCTACTCCTACTACTACGACTACTACTACTACTACAACTACAGCTACTACTACTACTAATACTTCTATTACTACTAATACTTCTAGTACTACTACTACCACTACTACTACTACAACTGCTACTAGTACTACAACTACTATTAATACCATTACTACTGCTATAACTACCACTACCCCTACAACTACTACTACTGCTACTGCCTCGACTATTACTACTATTACTGTCGTTATTGCTACTACTACTGTTACTATTACTACCACTGTTGCTACTATTGCTACTACTACTACTGCCACTACTGCTACTACTATTGCAATTGATACTATTTGTGCTTACACTGCTACTGTCACAACTGCTACAGCTAGTACTGCCGCAACTGCTACTGCTACTGCTACTACTACTACCACTACTACTGCGACGGTTACTACTAATACTACTACTACTACTTCTACTACTACTGCTCTTACTACTACAGCTAATACTTCTACTACTGCTACTACTTCTACTGCTATTACTACTGCCACTACTACTACAGCAGCAAATACTACTGATACTACTACTACAACAATAACAACAACAACTACTACTAGTACTACCACTACTACAGTTAATACTACAACTACTACTACAACTACTCCTGCTGCTACTCCTACTACTACTTCGTTTGCTACTACTACTAGTAGGAGAACAACAACTATTGCTGCTACTGCTGCTACTACTACTACTATACAGCCACTACTACTACGACCACTACCACTACTGCTATGACCACCGCTACTATTACAGTACTACTACTAGTATTATAGTACAACTACAACAACTACTGGAACTACGGCTAATGTTACTACTACTAATACTACTCCTACTGCTACGACAAGTGCTACTGCTACGACTATTACTACAACTACTACAACCTCTCTTGCAAGTATTGCAACTACTCCTACTACGATTGCTTCTACTGCTCCTCCTACAACTATTGTTACTGCTATTACTACTACTCCTACTACTACTACATCTACAACTTACTACTACTACTAGCATTACTACTGGTACTACTCCGCTACAACAAAAACTGCTATTACTACTACAGCTTCTGCTACTACTACTATTACTACTATTTCTGCAACCTCTACTATTATAATTGCAACTACTACTCCTACTCCTCCCACTACAACAATTGCTACAACTACTACTATTACAACTACAACAACTTCTACTACTACTAATACTACTACGACTACTACTACTACTACTACTACAACTTCTATTACGATAAATATTACTAATACTACTACCACTTCAACAACTATTGCTACTACTGCCACTACTACAACAACTACTACTACTCCTACTACTATTGCTACGGATAGTACTACTACTACAACAACTACTACTACAACAAATATTGCTACCACCACTGATACTACTGCAACTACCACTGCAACTACTATTACTACTGCTCTTACTAATGCTAATACTCCCCCAACAACTACTTCAGCTATTATTACAACTGTTGTTGCTACTACTACTACTACCACTACTATTCCTATTAGTACTACTACTCCTACCACTACAACTTCTACTATTACTACTGCTACTACAACGATTACTACTACTACTACTACTTGCTACTACAACTACTGCCACTTCTGCAACTACTACTCCTCCTACTACTACCACCGCCACTACTACTACTACAACAACAATTACTACTGCTACTACTAATACTACTATGACAACTACTACTACTATTACTACTACTACTACTATGGCTACTGCTACTACTACTACAGCTACAACTATTGCTACTACTACCACAACTGCAATTGCTACTGCTACTGCTACTACTTCTACTAGTACTGCTACTACTGGTGCTACTATTACAGCTACTACTACTACTATTACAGCTACTACAGCGACTACTACTTCTACTATTACTGCTATTGCTTCGACTACTACCGCTACTACTACTGCTACTGCTACTATTGCTATTACTACTACTGCAACTATGAATACTACTACTACTTCTACTGCTACAACTACTACTGTTTTGCTTCTACCACTACTACTACTGCTAACGCTACTACAACAACATCAACTACTACTACTACTACTACTACGACGACGACTACACTGACTACTCCAACTACTACTACTGCCGCTGCTATTACCTCTACTACTATGACAACTACTAGAGATACTACTATTACTCACAATAACAACAACAACAACAACAACTACTACTACTACTAAACCGCCTACTCCAACTACTACTACTGCTACTGCTATTACCTCTACTACTACAACAACTACTATTACTGACACTATTACTCACAACAACAACAACAACTACTGCTGCTACTACTACTGATACTCCTCCTCCTACTACTACTAATTACTACAATTACTGCTACTACTACTGATACTCCTACTACTCCTCCTAGTACTACCATGGCTGTTGCTACTACTGCTACTACTACAACAACTGACACTTTTGCTATTACTGCTACTAATACTGCTACTACTACTACTACTGCTATAACTACTATTACTACTATTCCTACTACAACAACATCCACTACTACTATTGCAACTGCTGCTGCTCTAGCTGCTACTACTACAGCAACCACTACAACAAGAACTACTACTGCTACTACTACTACTATAACTACAACAGCTGGTCTACTACTACTACTACTACTGCTAGGCTCCTATATTGCTAACTACTACTTCACTATACTACTACTACTACTACTACGACTACTACTACTACTACTACTACTAAACTACTACAACACCTACTACTACTTACTATACGACTACTACTACTACTACGACTACTACTATACTACTACACGACAACACCTACTACTACTTCTACTTCTACTAGTGCTATTACTGCTACAACTACCACTACTACAACTGTTATTACTACTGCGACTACTCCCCCTACTACTAACTACTACTTACTCCCCCTACTACTACTCGTTTTACTACTTCTGCTACTGCTAATACTACTGCCACTACTGCTTCTACTATTACTACAACTAGTGCTACTACCATCACTGCTTCACCTACTAATACAACTGCTGCTTCTACTACTATTACTATTACTACTACTACTATCACTACTACCGCTACTACATGCTACTACTACTACAACAACAATAACAACTACTACTACCACTACTACTACTACCATGACTATTCCAATCACTACTACTACTACTACTACATCTACTATCAATGCTACTACAGTCACTACTGCTACTCCGACTACCATTACTGCTCCTGCTACTACTACTACGATTACTACTTTTATTCCCACTCTCACTGCTACTCCTACTCCTAACCCTACTCTGACTACAACTACACCTATTACTACTACTACTACTATATCTACTACTAACACTACTACTACTACTACTACTACAACTGCTATTATTGCTTCTGCTGCAACTGCTACTACTACTAGTGCTGCTACTACTATTACTACTACTACAATTACTATTACTGCTACTGCCACTACTGCTATTGCTACTGCAACTCTTACTACAAGTACCCCAACTACTATTGCTAATACTACTACAACTACTGATACTAGAACAAAAAGAACAACTGCTACAACTTCTACTACTAATTCTTCTACCAGTACTACTCGTACAACTGCTACTGCTACTACTGCTACTATTGCTAGTATTGCTACTGCTATTTCTGCTACTACTGCTACTATAACTATTCCTACAATTACT
>RXID01009223.1:7953-17973 GCA_005019695.1 Trichopus zeylanicus subsp. travancoricus
ACTACTACTACTACAACTACTCCTACTATTACTACTTCTACTGCAACAACTACTCCTCCTCCTCATCCTCCTACTACTACTACTATGGCTACTAAGACCACTACCAATACTCCTATCAATAATACTGCTACTACTGTTGTTACTATTGCTACTACTACTACTACTATTGTTATTGTTATTGTTGTTGCTACCACTACTACTACTACTGCTATTGCTATTACTTCTACTGCTACTACACTGCATACTGCTTCTACTCCTACTGCAACTGCTGCTGCTACTACTGCTACTACTGCTACTTCTAGCACTATTACTGCTACCACTGCTACTACTGGTACTATTGCTACTGCTACTTACAACTAATGTAGCTACTCATGCTTCTATTGCTACTATTACTACTACCACTACTGCTATTGCTATAGTCACTATTACAACTACTTATACAACTACTGCTACTACTGGTACTATGATTAGAACTACTACTACATCTACTTGTACTACAACTACTTCTCCTACAAAAACAACTACTATTACTTCACCTACTACTATTACTGTTGCTACTACTGTGACTACTATAACTACAACTAGTGCTAACTGTTATTACTACTGCTACTTCTACTATAGCTACTGCTGCAACTACGACTATTACTACTGCTACTTCTACTATAGCTACTACTGCTACTAAGGCTACTACTACTATTGCTACTGCTACTCCTACTACTACTGTTACTACAGCTACTACGACCTCTATTACTCTAGTTGCCGCTACTACTGCTACAACTACTACTGCTGCTGGCACTGCTACTACTGCTACTACTACTCCTAATACTACTACTGCTATTACAGCAATAACTACTAATCATACTACGACTACTACTATTGCTACGACTTCTACTGCAATAGTAATAATTGCTACTACTGCTACTCCATTGACTACTACTACTACTAATACTGCTACTACTACTGCTTCTACTACTACTACAACTACTGCCACTACTACTACTACAACTTCTCCTCCTCCTACTACTATAGCTGCTACAACAACTATTGCTACTGCTACTACTACTGTTACTACTACTGCTACTACTACTTCTTCGGCTAATAGTACTACTATTGTTACTACTACTTCTACTTCTACAACTTTTACAACTATGACTACTACTACTTCCACTACTGCAACTACCACTGCTTCTACTACTATGACTAGTACTACTGCTTTTACTGCTATAGTTGCTATAACTACTGCTACTCCTACTACTATTGCTGCTACTACTGCTGCTGCTACTACTAGTACTACTACTACTATTCTTACTACTACTACAACTGCTACTTATGCTACTACTACTTCTACTACTACTACTTTTGCGACTACTACTACTACTACTACTACTTCTACTACTACTACTACCACGATGACTATTGCAACAACAACAACTACTAGTACTACTACTAGTACAACTATAGCTACTACTTTTGCTTTTGCTACTACTACTACTTCTCCTACTACTACCACTATTTCTACTAATACTTCTGCTCCAACTGCTACTACTACTGCTGTTGCTATTGTTGTTGCTCCTACTAATGGGCTACAACTACTACAACAACAACTACTACTACCGCGACTGCTACTACTATTACAGTTACTGCTGCCGCTATTACAACAACAACAACTACTACTACTACAAGTTCTACTTCTACGGCAGCTGTTGTTGCTGCTACTGCTACTAATAGAACTACTCCTGCTACTTCTCCTACTGCTGCTAATACTACAACTCCTACTACTGCAATTACTTATACTGCTACTGCTACTCCTACAATTTCTCCTACTTCTACTAATATTACTGCTACTACTATTGCTACTACTGCTACTACTACTACTACTGCTACTACTACCACTACTACTACAACTACTAGTGCTATGGTTACTATTCTCGCTACTACTATTGTTACTGCTGCTCCTACTACTACTACTTGTACTACTACTGCTACTATTGCTGCTACTATTATTGGTACTACTACTGCTACTACTGCTGCTACTATTATTTGTACTACTACCGCTACTTGTACTACTACTACTACTACCACTGCGGCTACCACTACAACTCCTACTACCACAACTACTACTACTTTTGTTGTTGTTGCTGCTACTACTACTAATGATGTTGTTGTTGATGTTGCTACTAATATTACTACTATTTCTCCTACTACTATTACTAATGCTACTGCTACTATGTCTACTACATTGCTACTCCTTGGATTGCTACAACTACTGCTGCTGCTACTACTACTACTACTACTAACGCTACTACTAATACTATTACTACCACTACTGCCACTACTATAAATATTTCTTTTGCTACTACTACTATTACTACAACTACTATAACTACTATTACATCTACCGCTACTACTATGACTTTTAGTACTACGAGTGCTACTACAACTAATACGACTTTTACGATTACTACTACTACTACTACTATTGCGGCTACTAATACTACTACTACTACTCCTACTACCACTACTACTGCTACTACTACTACTACTAATGCCGCTGTTGTTGTTGTTGCTACTAATACCACTACTATTTCTCCTACTACTACTACTAATGCTACCGCTACCATTACTACTGCACTACTACTTCTTTGACTGCTACCATTGCTGCTGTTGCTGCTACTACTATTGCTACTATTGCTACTGTTAATACTATTACTACTACTACTACCACTACAGCAAATATTGCTTCTGTCACTACTGATATTACTACTATTGCTTCTACTAAAGCTTCTATTCCTGCAACTACTACTACTACTACATCAACAACTTTTACAACTACTGCTACTACTAGCACTACTACTATAACTACTACTGCCACAACTATGACTTTTACTACTACTACTATAGCTACTTTCACTTCCCTTACAATAACAATAACTACTGCTATTTCAACTACCACTACTTCTACTACTGCTATTATTACAACTATTGCTTCTGCTACTACTACTACTACTACTACTACTGCTACTTCTACTCTTGCAATTCTTGCTACTACTACTACTACGACTGCTGCTACTACTACTGCTACTACTATTTCTATTATTATGGTTTCCACTACTACTTCTACTACTATTACAAATACTACTGCTAGTACTACTACTACCACTATAATAACAACTACTACTACTACTCTGATTACTTCTACTGCTACTACTACTTTGACTCCTAATAATGCAAGTACTACAACGGCAACAACTGCCCCTACTACTACTACTACTACCGCCATTGCTACAGCTATAATTGCAATAGCTGCAACTACTACTAGTACAACTACTCCTACTACTGCAACTACTGCTACAGCTTACTATTGCAACTACTGCTCCCACAACTGCTAATATTATCGCTCCAAGTACTACTACTACTAATACAACTAATACTGCTTCTCATACTACTACTGCTACAATGACTACTACTACCACTTCTGGTACTACTACTTTTGCTACTACTACTACTATGACTACTACTACAACAGCTACTAAAAATACTATGATTATTACAGCTACTATTTCGGCTGAAACTATGACTTCTCCTACTACTATTACTATAGCTACTACTTCGGATACTACTACTACTGCTACTCCTATTAATACTACAGTTGCAACAACTACTACTACTACAACTAGTATTGCTACTACTACTATTACAACAACAACTACTACTACTCCTTCTACTACTACTTCTCCGACTATTGTAGCGGTTACTACTTCTACTATGACTACTATGACTGCTACAACCGCTACTACTACCACTACGGCTACTACTATGACTGCTGCAACAACTACTGCTATAACTACTACTATAGCTGCTGCTACTACTACAACTTCTTCTGCTACTACTACTACTTCAACTACTTCTCCTACTACTACTACTACTACTACTACTACTACTACTACTACTACTACTACTACTATTGATACTAATAGTGCTACTAAACTATAGCTTCTACTGTGACTATCGCTACTACTACTACTGCTTCTATTGTGACTGGTACTACAACTCCTACTTTGACTCCCACTACTAGTACAACCACTACTGCAACTATTACTACTACTACTACTACTTCTACTACTACCCCTACTACCACTACTCCAACTACTACTACTAGTTCTCGTACAACTACTAAAACTACTACTACTACTACTACTTCTGTTACTATAAATCCTACTGCAACTAATACTACTACTACAACACTATTATTACTAACACTAGTACTACTAATACTAACAGTACTACTACTACAGATACTATGACTACTACTAGTTATGCGACTACTATTGCTGCTACTACTGTTGCAGCTATTACTACTGTTGCTGCTACTGCTAACACTGCTACTACTACTTTGACAACTTCTACTACTAACGCTAGTACTGCTAATATTGCTGCTACTACTATTACTTCTACAACTATTACCAGTACAATGGCTACAGCTACTACTACCACTACGACTGCTGTTGCCGCTACCACAGCTACTACCACCACAATTGCAGCTACTTCTGCTACTACTACTACCCACTACTACTAATACGGCTACGGCTACTCCTAATACTACACCTACTACTACTCCTTTTCCTACACCAATTCATACTATAACTCCACTCCTACTACTACTACTACTACTACTATTACGACGACGACTACTACTACTACTACTACTACTACTAGTACTACTATTATTGACTACTACTCCTTCTGCTACTTCTACTACTACTATTACTCCTATTACTACAACTACAACTACACTACTACTACTAATACTACTACTAGTGCTGCTATTACAACTATTATGACCACTACGTCTACTTTTGCTACTTCTACTACTATGAATACTACTACTACAACAACTACAACTACTACTTCTACTGCTACTACTACTACTGCTGCCAGTACTTCTGCTACTGCTACTACTACCACTATTACTTCTACTACTCCTATTACTACTACTACTACTATTGCTGCTGCTACAAATATTATTACTACTACTACAACTAGTATTCCAACTGCTACTATTACTAGGACTACCCCTACTACTAGTACTACTACTACTACTACTACTACTACTACTATTTCTACTAGAACTTCTTCTACTACTATTACTACTGTCGCTACTACTACTACTACTGTTGTTGCTACTATTGCTACTAATTTTGCAACTGCTACTATTGCTACTACGACTAATACTGCTATAAATATTACTATTACTTCTACTGCTGGTACTGGTTCTAATAATACTTCTGCTATTGCTGTTACTGTTACTACCACTAAAACTAGTTCTACTGCTACTACTAATGGTACTATTACCAATGCTACTAGTAGTCCAACGACTATTGCTATTACTACTGCTACTACCACTACTGCTACTTCTACTATAACTAATACAACTTCTACTACTTTATTTTCGAGTACTACTACAACAACTACTGCTCCTACTTATTCTACTACTACTTACCCAACTACTACTACTACTACCACCACTACTATTGCTGCTGTTGCAACTGCTACTACGACCACTACTGCTATTATCGCTACTAATGCAACTATTATGACTAGTGCTACAGCCCCTGCTGCCACTTCTACTATTGCTATTAGTACTACTAGTCCTGCTACTACTACTTCTAATACAACTACAACTACTACTCCTACAGCTACGGCTATTACTACTACTACTACTACTATTACTACTACTACTATTTCTACTACTACTACTTTTACTACTACCGTAACTACTTCTGCTACTGCTGCTGTTGCTACTACTACCATAATTACTGCTACTTCTCCTATTTCTGTGACTACTGCCACCATTACAACTACTACTATCACTGCTACAATTGCAACAACAACAACAACTACTTCTACTACTACTAATACTACTACAACTACTGCCGCTACTGCTACTACTACCACTACAGCTCCTAGTACGATAACTATTGCTACTATTTCAATACTCCTATGCCTGCTACAACAACAACTGCTCTAGCTACTACTGCTACAACTACTATTATTTTTAATAATGATACTCCTGCTACTGCTGCTTATGCTACCACTTCTGCTACAACAACTGCAACTACTACTCCTACAACTATTACTACTACTCCTTCTACTATTGCTACTTCTACTACTACGGCTGCTACTACTACTAGTACCTCTAATACTACTCCAACTACTACAACTAATGCTACTACTACTATTGCTACTACCGCTACTACTACTACTACTACTCCAACTGCTACTACTACTACAACCACTACTTATCCTACTGATACTCCTACAACTACTGCTGCTGCAACTACTTATACTTCTACTATGGCTACCACTACTCCTAATATTACTACCACTCCTAATTTTTTAGTGCCACAACTACTTCTACAGCTTCTACTACTACTACTACTACTCCAGCTGCTATTTCTACTACTACTACTAATATTGCTCCTACTACTATTGCTATCACTACTTCTACTACTACCGCTGATACAACAACTACTACTACTACTTCCACAACTACTATGGTTGCTACCACTACCTCTACCACTACCACTACTACTACGACTACTGATACAACAATAATAACTACTACTACTACGTTAGCTACTACTTCTACCACTGCTGCTACTACTACTGCTACTACTACTATTACTAATACTACTCCTATTACTACTACAGTTGCTACTACTACTGCTGCTATTACTATGACTATTGTTGCTACTTCTACTACGACTACTATTTCTACTACTACTACTACTTCTACTACTTCTCCTACTTCTACTACTTCAACTAAAACTGTTGCTACTTCAACGGCTACTACTACTGCTGCTACTACTACTACAACAACTACTGCTGCTACCACTACTACTACTATAGCTCTACTACCATAACTACTGATACTATTTCCTCTACTCCTACACCTATAATTACAACTAATAGTCCTGCTTCTATTGCTACAACAACTATTATTTTTACTAGTGATACTCCTACTACTGCTACTGCTACCACTTCTACAACTACAACTGCAACTGCTGCTCCTACTACTATAGTTACTACTCCTACTACTGCTACTACTCCTATAATGATAGCTACTACTACTACTACTACTACTACTAAAAGTACTTCGAATACTACTACTACTACTATTATTACTACTACTGCTACTGCTACTGCTGCTGCTACTACTATTACTGCAACTACCGCTACTACTACAACAATAACTACTACTACTACAACTACTGCAGCTACAATAAATACTCCTGCTACAACTACTGTAACTACTTATACTTCTAAGGCTACTACTGCTACTCCTACTACTGCTACTATTGCTCCTACAATTACTACCATTCCTACTTTTACTAGTGTTATAATAGCTTCTATTGCTTGTACTACTGCTACTACTACTACTCTTGCTACTACTTCTACTACTACTACCACTTTTGCTGCTACTACTGATACTACTACTACTACTACTGCTACTACTTTTATTACTACTATGGCTACTACCACTTCTACTACTACTGCTACTACTACTACTACTACTACTACTATTATTACTGCTACTACTACTACTTCTACTACTTCTGCTACTGCTACTACTACTGCAACTACTACTACTACTACAACTATTACTATAACTACTACTAGTACTTCTACAATAACTACTGTAGCTGCAACTACTGTACTACTACTATGACTACTATTGCTGTTGCTACTTTCGCTACTACTGCTACTACTATTGCAACTATTGCAACTTCTGCTAGTACTACTACCACTACTACTACAACTACTACTACTACTACTACTACTACTACTATTACTGCTACTACTGCCTATACTATTACCTCTCCTACTCTTATTACAATAGCATCAACTACTACTACCACGACTCCTACTTCTAGAACTACTACAACCATAGTTGCTATTACTAATACTCCTACTACTATTGCTACTACTGTGGCTACTTTTGTTGCTATAAGTACTACCGCCATAACTACTGCTACTACTACTACTGCTGCTACTACTTCTATAGGTACCATGGCTATTTCTACTACTACTACTGCTACCACCACCACTAGTTTTGCAACTATTGCAACTACTACTACAACAACTACTACAACTACTACTACAACTACTATTATTACTACTACAACTACTACTACTACTATAACAATAACTACTACTACTACTATCTATGCTACTATTACAACTGCAAGAGCAGCTTCTACTACTATTGCTATTGCTACTTCTACAACTACTGCTGGTATAACATCAAATACAACTTCTCCTTTTACTACTGCTGGTACTACTACTACTACTACTATTATGACTTCTACAGCTGCTAGTACTGCTACTGCTACTAATTCTATGACTGCTTCTACTTGTACTACTACTATTACTACTAACACTACTACTACCACTACTTTTGCTACAATTGCAACTACTACTACTACTACTACTACTATTACTACCACTACAACAACTCATATTATAGCTAATACTACTACTACAATTGGTACAACTACAATTACTACTTTTACTACTACTACAACCACTACCATAACTACTACTACTCCTGCTACTGCCACTACTACTACTACTCCTCCTCCTACTACTACTAGTATAACTAGTACTGCTACTACTGCTATGGCTGCTACCTCTGCTACTACTAATATAGCTACTACTGCTACATTACTACTACAACTACTACTACAAGCACTGCTACTGCTCCAACAACTATTACTCTTACTACTATTAAGACTACCACCACCACCACGACTACTACTACTACTACAACTACTTCGACTATTACTACTACTACTACTACAACTACAACTACTACTACTTCTACTACTACTACTACTAGTACCAGTAGTAGGTGTCATAGTCATAGTAATAGTAGTAGTAGTTGAAGTTATAGTTGGAGTATTAGGAGGAGGAGTAGTAGTAGTAGTAGTTTGGGCAGTAGTATCAATAGTAATTCTAGTTGTCTTAGTAGAAGTCACAGTCGTAGTAGCAGTAATAGCAGTTTTAATGGCAGTAGTTGTATTAGTAGTAGTAGTTGTTATTGTCGTTGTTGCTATTGTAATAGGAGTAGTAGTAGGTGTAGTATTAATATTAGTATTATTAGTTATAGCAATTGTAGTAGCAAAAGCAGCAGCAACAATAGTAATAATAGGAGTAGTAGTATTAGTAGTGGTATAGTAATTGTAGTAGTGGTAGTAGTAGCAATAGTAGTGGAATGAGTAGTAGTAGTTGTTGTTGTAGTAGTTGTAGTTGTAGTAGTAGTAGTAGTATTAGTGGTGGTGGTAGTAGTAAAAGCAGTAGCAGTAGTTGTAGTTATAGTAGTAGCACCAGTAGGAGTAGTAGTACTAGTTGTAGTCATAGTAGTAGCAGTTATAGTAGTAGTAGTTATAGTTCTAGATATAGTATTAGGAGGTGTGGTAGTAGTAGCTGTGGAAGCAGAAGTAGCCGTAGTAGTAGTAGGAGGTGTAGTAGCATTAGCAGTAGTAGTAGTTGTAGTTGAGTTAGACTAGTAGTAGCAGTAGTAATTGTTGTAGTATTAGTATTAGTTATTGTAGTAGTAGTAGTAGGAGTGGAATTAGTAGTAGTAGTAGTACTAGTAATAGAATTAGCAGTAGTAGTAGTTGTTGTAGTTAGGGTAGTAGTAATAGTAGTAATTGTTGTTGTATTAGTGTTGGGAGTCATAGTAGTAGTAGTAGGAGTAGAATTAGTAGTAGTAGTAGTAGTAGTAGTAGTAACAGTAGTAGTAGTAGTAGTAGTAGTAGTAGTAGTAGTAGTAGTAGTAGTTGTAGTAGTAGTAGAAGTAGTAATAGTAGTTTAGTAGTAGAAGTAGTAGTCATACTTGTAGTAGTAGTGGTCATAGTAGTAGCATTAGTAGCTCTAGTTGCTGTAGTAACTGCTGTAGGAGTAGTAGTAGATGAAGTAGTAGAAGCCGCAATAGTAGTGGCAGTCGTAGTTATAGTA
>RXID01009224.1:0-10549 GCA_005019695.1 Trichopus zeylanicus subsp. travancoricus
GTAGTAGTTGTAGTAGTTGTAGTAGTAGTAGTAGTAGTAGTAGTAGTAGTAGTAGTTGAAGTTGTAATATTACCAGAAGTAGATGTAGTAGTAGTAGCAATAGTAGTAGTAGTGTAGTAGTAGTAGTAGTAGTTGTTGTTGTTGTTATTGTAGTAGTAGTTATAGTAGTAGTAGTAGTAGTTGTTGTAGTAGCAGCAGCTATAGTAGTAGTAATAGGAGTAGTAGTAGTAGCAATAGTAGTAGTTGTAGTAGTAGTAATAGTAGTAGCAATAGTAGTACTAGTAGTAGTAATAGTAGTAGTAGTAGTAGTAGTAGTAGTACTATTGTAGTAGTAGTAGTAGCAGCAGAAGTAGCATAGAAGTAGTAGCTGTAGTTGTAGCAGCAGTAGTAGCAGCATTGTAGTAGTAGTAGTAGTAGTTGTTGTTGTTGTATTAATAGCTACAGCAGCATTAGCTGCAGCAGCATTACTAGTGCAGTAGTAGTATTTGTAGTAGTAGCAATAGTAGTAGCTGTACTAATAGTAGTAGCAGTTGTAGTAGCAATATCAGCCAAAGTCGCTGTATTTGTTACAGTATAAGTAGTAGTACTAGTAGGTGTAGTACTATTACTATAGTAGCAGCTATTTCAATTGCAGTAGTGGTAGTAGTAATAGAAAAAGTAGTGGTAGTAGAAGTAGTAGTAGTAATAGTAGTCGTGGCTGTAGCAGTAGTAGTGGTAGTGGTAATTAGACTTGGTAGTAGCAGCAGAAGTAGCCATCGTCGTAGTAGTAGCCATGGTAAGAGTAGTTAGAGTAGTAATAGTAGTAGTAGTAGTAGTAGTGGTAGTAGTAGTAGTAGTAGTAGTAGTAGTAGTAGTAGTAGTAGTAGGAGTATTAGTAGTAGTAGTAGTAGTTGTTGTTGTTGTAATTGTACTAGTTGTTGGAGTAGTAGTAGTGCTAGTAGTAGTGGTAGTACTAGTAGCAGTCGTAGTAGTAGTAGTAGCAGTGCTAGCAGTAGTACTAGTAGTTAAAGGACTAGTTGTAGTAATAGTAGAAGCAGTAGCAGTAGCAACATTAGTAGTCATAGTAGCAGTAGTATTAGTAGTAGCAATTATTGTAGTAGTAGTAAGTAGCAGCAGTATTAGTAGTACTAGTAGTAGTGACGGTAGTAGCAGAAGTAGAAATATCAGTAATAATAGTAGTAGTAGAAGTAGTTGTTGTAGCAATAGTAGTAGTAGTTGTTGTCGCAGTAGTAGTAGTAGCGGTAATAGGAGTTGTAGTAGTGGTGGTGGTGGTAATAGCGGTTGTAGAAGCAGTAGTGGTCATAGTAGTAGCAACAGAAGTAGTAGTAGCTATAATCATAGTAGTAGTAGGAGCAGGAGTAGGAATTGTAGTAGTTGCTATTGTTGTAGTCATAGTAGTAGCAGTTGTACTAGTAACAGAAGTACTTGTAGTAGTAGTAGTAGCAGAAGTAGTAGCAGGAATAAGACAAGTAGTAGAAGCAGTAGTTTTAATGGCATTAGAGTTACTAGTAGAAGTAGTAGTAGTAGTAGCAGCAGGAGTAGTAGTAGTAGTAGTAGTGGTAGTAGTAGTAATAGTATTAGCAGTAGTAAATGTGGTAGTACCAGTAGTAGTATTGGTAGTAGTAACAGGAGGAGGAGGAGGAGGAGGAAGAGGAGCAGCAACAGTGGTAGTAGCAGCAGCAGTAGAAGTAATAGTAGTACTAGTAGAAGTAGTAGTAGTAGTAGTAGTAGGAGTAGTAGTAGTAGTAGTAGTAGTAGTAGTAGTAGCAGTAGTAGTAGTAGTAGTAGTAGTACGAGTAGTAGTAGTAGTAATAGTAGGAGTTGTAGTAGCTGTAGGAGTAGTAGTAGCAGTAGTTGTAGTATTAGAAGTAGTTATAGTAGTAGGAGTCACTATTGTTGAGGTAGTAGTTGTGCCAGTAGTTGTAGTTTTGTAGTAGTAGTAGGAGTAGTAGTAGTAGTAGTAGTAGGAGTGGTAGAAGTAGTAGGAGTCGTAGCAGGAGTAGTAGTAGTAGCAACTGTAGTGGTAGTAGTCGCAGCAACAATAGTAGTAGTAGCAACGACAGCAATTGTGGTAGTAGTGGTAGTAGTACAAATTGTGGTAGTAGTAGTAGTAGTAGTAATAGGACTACTACTAGTAGTAGTAGGAGTATTATTTATAGTAGTAGTAGTAGTAGTAGTAGTAGCAGTAATGTAGGATATAATAGTAGTAGTAGGAGGAGGAGCAATAGATGCAGTAACAGCAGGAGTAGTAGTAGTAGTAGTAGTAGTAGTAGTAGTAGTAGCAGCAACAACAACAACAGTAGTAGTAGTAGGAGGAGGAGTTGCAGTAGGAGTCGTAGTAGCTGTAGTGGTAGTAGTAGGACATAATAGTAGTAGTAGCAGTGGTTGGAGTAGGAGTAGGAAGTTGGAGTTGTAGTAGTGGTAGTAGTTGTGGAAGTTGGAGCTGTAGTAGTTGTATTCATAGTAGTAGTAGTAGTTGCAGTAGTAGAAGGAGTAGTTGTAGTGGCAGTTGTACTTTTAGCAATGTAGTAGTAGTAGTAGTAGCAGTTGTTGTAGTAGTAGTAGTTGTAGGAGTGTTTAGAGTGGTTGTATTAGTACGACTTGTAGTAGTAGTAGTAATTGCAGTAAGAGCAGCAGTAGCTGTTGTACTAGTTATAATAGTAGTTGTAGTACCAGTAGTAGTAGTAGTTGTTGTAGTAGTAGGAGGAGGAGGAGGATTGTAGTAGTTGTAGTAGTAGGAGGAGGAGGAGTTGTAGAAGTCGTAGGAGTGTTAGGAGTAGTAGAAGCAGTAGGAGTAGTAGTAGTAGTAGCATTAGTAGGAGCATTTGTTGTGGTAATAGGAGTTGTAGTTGTAGTATCAGTAGCAACAGTAGTAGCACTAGCAATAGTTTCTATAATATTAGTAGTAGTAGTAGGAGCAGTAGTAGCAGTAGCAGTGGTAGTTGTTGTAGTAGTAGTAGGCAGAGTAGTTGTAGAAATAGTAGTAGTAATAGAAGTTGTTGTAGTATTAGTAGTAGCAGTAGGAATAGTATTAGTATAGTAGTAGTAGCAATAGGAGGAGGAGGAGGAGTAGTAGTAGTAGCAGTAGTAGCTATCATAGTTGTTGTTGTTGTAGGAGTAGTAGTAGTAGTAGTAGTAATAGTAGTAGTAGTATTAGTGGAAGTAGAAGTAGTAGTAGTAGTGTAGTAGTAGGAGTAGTAGTTGTAGTAGTAGTAGTAGTGGTGGTAGTAGTAGTAGTAGCAATAACAGTATTAATAAGAGTAGTACTAGTAGCAATAGTAGTAGTTGTAGTAGTAGTGTCATAGTACTGTAGTAGTAGTAGTAAGTCGCATAGCAGTAGTAGCAGGATTAGTAGTTGTAGTAGTAGGCCCAAAGACGGATAGCAATAGTAATAGTTGTAAGCGGTAGTAGCAAGGAGTATTGTAGTAGTTTGTTGTATTGCAGTAGGTCGTCGTAGGTTGCAGTAGTAGGAGTAACAACATTAGTTGTAAGTAGACTAGTCAAGTGGTAGTGGTAGTGGTAGTGGTAAGAGTAGCAAAAAGCTAGTAGCATTAATAGGGGAGGTGGCAGTAGAAGTAAAACATGTTGTAGAATCAATAGTAGTAATAGTAGCAGGAGTAGAAGTAATTGTAGTAGTACTCGTAGTAGTAGCAGTAGTAGTAGTAGTAGATGTTGTAGTACTAGCAATAGTAGTAGTAGTAATAGCGGGAGGTGGAAGTTGAGGAGTAATACTAGTAGTAGTAGCAGTAGCAGTAGCAAAAATAGATGTAGTAGTAGTAGCAGTTAAAGTAGTAGTATCAGTAACGGTAGTAAGGGGAGTAGCAGTATAGTAATAGCAGTATTTATATTAGTAGTGGTAGTAGTAGTATATTAGTAGTTGCAGAAGTATTAATAGTAGTAGTAGTAGTTGTTGTTGTTGTAGTTGTAGTAGTAGAAGTAGCAGCCCAAGTGGCTGTGGAAGTAGTAGCAGTAGCAGTAGTTGTAGTGGTAGTATTAGTAGTAGTTGCAGTAGTAGTAGTAGTAGCAACAACTGTAGTAGTAGTAGTAAAAGTCTCAATAGTAGTAGTAGTAGTAGCCATATTAGTAGGAACAGTAGCGAGAGTAGCAGCAGTCGTAGTGGTAGCAGTAGTAGTGATAGTTGTAGTGGGAGAAGTAATAGTAGCATCAGTAGTTGCAGCAGTTGTAGTACCAGTATCAGCCACAGTGGCTGTATTTGTTGTAGTATAAGTAATAGTACTTGTAATTATAGTACTAGAAGTAATAGTAGTAGCTATTGCAGTTGCAGCAGTAGCTGTAGTAGCCGTAGCATAAGTAGCAGTTGTAGTAGTGGTAGTAGTAGTAGCAGTAGTAGTAGTCTTAATAGGACTAGTAGTAAGAGTAGAAGTGGCAGAAATAGTCGACGTAGTAGAAGTAGTAGTCATGGTAGTAGTAGTTATAATTATTGTAGTAGTAGTAGCAGCAGTAGTAGTATTAGCAGTAGTAATAGTAGTAGTTGCTGGAGTAGTAGTAGTGCGAGTAGTAGTAGTTGTATAATAGTAACAGCAGAAGTAGTAGTAGAGGTAGTAGTAGAACTACTACTACTACTAGTAGAAGTAGTAGCAGCAGTAGTAGCAATGGTAGCAGTTGTACTAGTAGTAAAAGAACTAGTTGTAGCAATAGCAGTAGTAGTTGCAGCAGCAAAAGTAGTAGTCATAGTAGTAGTATTAGTAGTAGTAGTTGTTGTTATTATTGTAGCAGAAGTAGTAGCTGTAGTAGCACAAGTAGAAGTAGCAGTAAGAGTAGTAGTAGTAGAAGCAGTAGTAGTAGTACTATTAGTAGTAGCAGCAGTAGTAGCAGTAGTTGTAGTTGTAGTAGTTCTACTGTTAGTAGTAGTAGTTGTTGTTTTAGTAGTAGTAAAGGTAGTAGTAGCAGTAGTAGTAGTTGTTGTTGTAGTAGTAGTAATAGTAGTAGTAGTGGTGGTGGTGGTGGTAGTAGTAGTAGTTATAGTAAATGGGTAGTGCTACTAGTAGTAGAGTTAGTAGTAGCAGGGGGAGGAGGAGGAGGAGGAGGAGGAGGACTAGTAGCAGTAGAAGTAGCAGTAGTAAAAGTAGTAGTAGTAGTAGAAGTAGTAGTATTAGAAGTAGATGTAGTAGTAGTAGTAGTAGTAGTAATAGTAGTAGTAGTAGCTGTAGGAGTAGTAGTAGTTATTGTAGTAGTAGCAGTTGTTGTATTAGAAGTAGTAGTGGTAGTAGTAGTCACTGTAGTAGAGGTAGTAGTAGTGCCAATAGTTATAGTTGTTGTAGTTGTAATAGGAGGAGGAGTAGTAGTAGTAGGAGTAGTTGTCATACTAGTTGTTCTAGTAGTAGTAGTAGTATTAGTAGTAGTAGTAGTGGTGGTAATAGTAGCAGTAGTAGTAGTCGTCGTTCTAGCAGTAGTATTAGTAGTAGTAGTAGTAGAAGTAGTGGCAATAATAAAAAAAGTAGTAGTAGTAGTTACAACAGTAGAAGTTGTAGTGGTAGTGTAGGAGTAGTAGCTATAGCAGTAGCTATAAAGGTGGTAGTAGTAGTAGTCGTAGTAGTCATAGCAGTAGTAGTAGTCGTAGTAGTCATAACAGACGTTGTAATAGTTGTAGTAGTAGTCGTCGCAATAGTAGTAGTAGTAGTCGTCGTCGCAATAGTAGTAGTAGTAGTAGTAGTAGTAGTAGTAGTAGTAGTAGTAGTAGTAGTAGTAGTAGTAGTAGTAGTAGTAGTAATAGTAGTAGTAATAGTAGTTGCTGTTGTAGTAGTAGTAGTTGTTGTAGTAGTGGCATCACTATAGTAGCAACAGTAGTAGTGGTAGAGGTAGTAGTAGTAGCAGCAGTAGCAGTAGTGGTTATCATAATGGTAGTAATAGAAGGAGTAGTAGTTGTAGAAGTAGTAGTAGCCGTAGTAGTAGCAGCAGCAGCCGCAGTAGTAGTAGTAGTTGTTGTAGTAGAAGTAGGAGTAGTTAGTTGGAGTTGTGGTTGTGGAAGTCGGATTAGTAGTAGGAGTAGCAAGAGAAGAAGTTGTAGTAGCAATAGTAATAGTAGTAGTAGTAGCAGTACTAATAATAACAGTAGTAGTAGTAATAATGGTAGTTGTAGTAGTAGTAGCAGTAGTAGTAGTAGTAGTAGTAGTAGTAGTGGGAGTAGAAGTAGTAGTGTTTGTATTAGGAGTAGTAGCAGGAGTCATAGTAGAAGTAGTTGTTGTAACAAACGTAGCAGTAGCCGTAGTTGTAACATCAATAATAGTAGAGTAGATGTAGTTACAAATGTAGTGGGCATAGTAGTTGTAATAGTAGTAGTAGTAGTAGTAGTAGTAGTCGTGGAGTAGTGGAGTAGTGGCAGTAGTAGTTATAGTAGTGGCAGTAGTAGTTATAGTAGTGGCAGTAATAATAGTTGTTGTAGTAACTATCGTAGTAGTAGGAGTAGCACCAGCAGCAGCAGTAGTAGTGGTAGTAGTAGAAGCAGTAGAAGTAGTAGTACTACTAGTAGTAGTACTACTAGTAGTATTAGTTTTAGTAGCAGTAGCAGCAGTTGCAGTAGTGCTGGTAGTAGTAGTTGTAGTATCTGCAGCAGCAATAGCAGTAGTAGTTATTGTGGTAGTAGTAGTAGTAGTGGCAGTAGTGGTAGTAGTAGTTGTTGAAGTAGTAGCAGTAGTAGTAGATGTAGTAGTAGGAGTAGGTTTAGGAGTAGGAGGTGTAGTAGTAGTAGTAGCAGTAGTAGTAATAGGAGTTGTAGCAGGAGTAGTTGTAGGATTAGCAATAGAAGTAGTAGTAGTAGTAGAAGTAATAGTAGAAGCTTTAGTAGCACTAGGAGGAGTAGTAGTTGTATTAGCAACAGCAGTAGTAGTAAAAGTAGTAGCAGTAGTACAAGTAATAGTATTAGCAACAGTAATGGTGGTTGTTGTAGCAGTAGTAGTTGTTCTTGTTGTAATAGTAGTAGTAGTTGTAGTAGTAGTAGAAGTAGCAATTGTTGCAGTAGTACTTGTAGTAGTAGTGTTTGGAGTGGTAGTATTAGTATGACTAGTAGTAGTAGTAACAGTAGTAGGAGCAGTAGTAGCAGTTGCAGTAGTCGTAATAATAGTAGTAGTAGTAGTAGTTGTTGTTGTTGTTGTTGTCGTTGTAGTAGGAGTGTTAGGAGGAGTAGTAGTAGTAAGAGTAGCAGTAGTAGTAGCAGTAGTAGCAATTGTAGTTGTGGTATTAGGAGTTGTAGTAGTAGTACCAATAGTAACAGTAGTAGTAATAGTAGTAGTAGTAGCACTTGCAGTAGTTTCAGTAATAGAAGCGGCAATAGTAGTAGAAGTAGTAGTAGTAGTTGTTGTTGTTGTAGTAGTAGTTGTAGCAGCAGAAGTAGCAGTAGGGGTAGCAGTGGGAGTGGGAGCTGGAGTAGTAGTAGTAGTAGTAGAAGTAGTACTAGTAGAAGTGGTCGTGGCAGTAATAGTTGTAGGAGGATTAGTAGAAGTGGTAGTAGAAGTAGTTATAGGGATGGCAGTAGTTGTTGTTGTAGTATTAGTAGTAGAACTAGGGGTAGTAGTAGTTGTAGTAGTAGTAATAGTAGTAGGAGTAGTAGTAGTAGTAGCAAAAGGAGTTGTTGTAGTCATAGTAGTAGTAGTAGTAGTTGTTGGAGTAGTAGCATGGCTAGTAGTAGTAGTCGTCGCACTAGTGCAGTACTAATAGTAGAATCAACAGCTCTAGTAGTAGTAGTAGTAGTAGTAATAGGAGTAGAAGTAGTAGTAGTAGTAGTAATAGTAGTAGAAGTAGTAGTTGTAGTAGAAGTAGTAGTAGCAAGAGTAGTACTAGTGGCAATAGGAGTTGTAGTAGTAGTAATAGTTGTAGTAGTAGTAGTAGCAGTTGTAGTTGTATTTGTAGTAGTAATAGTAGCAGTAATAGTAGTAGTAGTAGTTATAGAAGTAGTAGTAGTAGTCGTAGTAGTAGTAGTAGAGAAGTAGAGACAGTAGTAGCAGCAGCAATAGTAGTAGTATTGTAGTAATAGTGGTAATAGGAGTAGGAGTAGTAGTAGTAGTAGTAGTAGTAGAAGTAGTAGGAATAGTAGTAGTAATAGGAGTAGTACTAGTAGTAATAGTAGTAATGTAGTAGTACTATAGCATTAGCATTATTAGTTGTTGTAGCAGTAGCAGTAGAAGTAGTAGCAGTCGTGATCGTAGAAGTAGTATTATAAGGAGGAGTAGTAGTAGTAGTTGTTGTTGTTCTTGTAGTCGTAGTAGTTGGAGTAGAAGTGGTAACAGTAGTTGGAGTAGTAGTAGTTGTTGTGGCAGTGGTAGTAGTAGCAGAAGTAGTAGCAGTAACAAGAGAAGTAGAAGTAGTAGTAGTAGTCGTGGTAGGAGTAGTTATAGGAGGAGTAGTAGTAGTAGTATTAGTAGTAGTAATAGTAATAGTTGTTGGCGTTGTAGTAGTGCTAGTAGGAGTTGTTGTAGTAGCAGTGTAGTAATAGTAGCTGTAGTCGTAGTTGTAGAGATAGTAGTAGTAGTTCTACTACTACTAGTAGTAGTAGTGGCAGCAGTTGTATTAGTAGTGAAAGGACTAGTTGTAGCAATAGTAGTAGTAGTCGTAGCAGTAGTAGTTGTACTAGTCGTACTAGTAGTAGTAGCAGAATAATAGCAGTAATAGGAGAAGTAGTTGTAGATAGTAGTAGAGGTAGTAGTTGGAAAAGTAATAATAATAGTTGCAGTAGTTGCAATAGTAGTAGTAGTAGTAGTAGCAACAGTTGTAGTAAACGTGGTAGTACTAATAGTAGTAGTGCTAGTAGTAGCAAGAGGAGGAGGAGTAGGAGGAGCAGTAGTACTGGTAGTAGCAATAGCAATAGTAGTAGCAGTAGTAGTAGAAGTAGAAGTATTAGTAGTAGATATAGTAGTAGTAGCAGTAGTAGTAGAAGTAGAAGTATTAGTAGTAGATATAGTAGTAGTAGCAGTAGTAGTAGTAGTAATAGTAGTAGAAGTAGTAGTAGTAGATGTAGTAATAGTACTAGTAGCAGTAGTACCAGTTGTAGTATTAGAAGTAGTCGTAGTATTAGTAGTAGACGCTATAATAGAGGTAGTAGCAATGCTACTAGTAGGAGTAATTTTCATATAAGTAGTTGTTGTTGTAGTAGTAGTAGTAGCAGTTCTAGTAGTTGTATTTGTAGTAGTAGTAGTAGCAGTAGTAGCAATAATAGAAGTAGTAGTAGTAGTAGCAACAGTAGTATTTATGGTAGTAGAGTAGTAGCAGCAGTAGTAGCAGTAGTTGTAAAGGTAGCAGTAGTTGTCAAAGCAATAGTTGTAATAGTAGGAGTAGTAGTAGTCACAGCAGTGGTAGTAGCAGCACGAGCTGCAGTAGTACTTGGAGTAGTAGTTGTAGTAGTAGTTGTAGTAGTGGTGCGGCTGTAGTAGTAGTAGTAGTGGTCGTACTGGTAGTAGTAGTATTGGTAATAGCAAGAGTAGTAGTAGTCGTAGTTGTCATAATTGTAGCAATAGAAGCATTAGTAGTTGTAGAAGTAGGAGTAGCAGTAGTTGTAGCAGCAGCTGTAGTAGTAGTTGTAGTAGTTGTTGTTGTAGTAGTAGTAGCAATACGAGTAGGATTAGTGGTAGTAGAAGTTGGAGTAGTAGTAGGAGTAGCAGTAGAAGTTGTTGTAGTGGAAGTAATAACAATAGTAGTTGTGGTAGTACTAATAGTAGGAGCAGTAATAGTAGTGGCAGTTGTAGTAGCAGCAGCAACATAGTAGTAGCAATAATAGTCGGGGTAGTAGTAGAAGTAGTAGTAGGAGTAGTAGTGGGAGTAGAAGTAGTAGTGGTTGTATTTGGAGTACTAGCAGGACTCATAGTAGTAGTAGTTGTTGTAACAGATGTAGTAGTAGCAGTTAAGTAATAGCAGTAATAGTCGAGTAGTAGTAGTAGCAGAAGTAGGAGGCATAGTAGTTGTAATAGTAGTAGTAGTAGTAGTTGCGGCAGTAGTGGTTGTAGTAGTAGTAGTTCTTGTAATAATAATAGTAGTAGAAGTAATAGTCATAGTACTAGGAGTAGCAGCCGCAACAGTAGTAGTAGAAGTGGTAGTTGTATTGGTAGTAGAAGTAGTAGTAGTACAAGTAGTTGTAGTTGTAGTAGTAGTAGCAGTAGTAGCAGTTGAGATGGCAATAGTAGTAGTTGTATCAGCAGCAGCAGTAGTACTTATAGTTTTTGTTGCTGTAGTAGTAGTAGTAGCAGTAGCAATAGTCATAGTAGTAGTACTAATAGTAGTAATAGTAGTAGTAATAGGAGTTGTAGTAGTAGTAGTAGGAGTAATAGTAGTTGTAGCAATAGAATTAGTAGCAGTTGCAGCAATAGTAGTAGAAGCTCTAGTTGTATTATGAGCAGTAGTAGTAGTAGCAGCAGTAGTAACAAAAGCAGTAATAGTTGTAGTAGTAATAGTATTAGCAGTAGTGGTGGTAGTAGTAGTAATAGTAGTAGTTGTTGTAGTTGTGGTAGTAGTAATAGTAGTAGTGGTTGCCGTAGTAGTAGTAGTAGTAGCAATCGTAGCAGTAGTGGTAGTAGCAGTAGTATTGGCAGTAGTAGTAGTAGTA
>RXID01009314.1:553-21826 GCA_005019695.1 Trichopus zeylanicus subsp. travancoricus
GTAGCCATAGTAATATGGACAGTTGTAGTTGTAGTAGTTGTAGTTGTAGCAGTTGTAGTCGCAGCAGTAGATATAGAAGCAGCAACGACAGTAGTAGTAGTAACAGCAGCAGCAGTAGTAGTAGTAGCGATAATAGCTGTAGTAGCAAGTGTAGTAGTAGTAGTAATAGTAGTGGTAGTAGTTAGAGCAGTAGTAATTTTAGAAGTATGTTTAGTAGTAGTACGAGTAGTAATAGTAGTAATAGTAGTGCAGTAGTAGTAGTACTAGTAGTGGCAATAGTAGCAGAAGTAGAAGTAGTAGTGGAAGTAGTGGTAGTAGTAGTTCTGGCAGCCATAGTAGTAGTAACAATAGTAGTTGTTGTTGTAGTAGTAGTTGTACTATTAATAGTAGTCACAATAGTTGCAGAATTCGCAGTAGTTGTAGTAGTAGAAGTAGAAGCAGTAGTAGCAACTACCGAACTTGTAGTAGTAGTAGTATTATCCGTAGCAGTAGTAGTGGTAGTAGTTGTGGGAGAAGAAGTGGAAGTAGTAGCAGTTGTAGTAGAAATAGTAGTCGCAGTTGTATTAGTAGTAATGGTAGTAGTAGTGGTAGTAGTATTAGTAATTGCAGCACCAGTAGTAGTAGTAGTAGTAGTAGCAGTAGTAGTAGAAGTAGTAGTATTAGTGGTAGAAGTAGTCGAAGTAGTAGTAGAGGTTGTAGTGGAAGTAGTAGTAGTAGTAATCGTAGTAGTAGTCGTAGCAGTAGAAGTAGAAGCTATGGTAGCAATAGAAGTTGTAGCATCATGGGCAATTGCTGCTATAGTAGTTGTTGTAGCAGTACATAACAATAGTAGCAGAAGCAATAGTTGTGACGATAATAGCAGTAGTATCTGTAGTAGCAGCAGTAGAAGTAGTTGTTGTAGCAACAGTAGTAGTAGAAGTAGTAGAAGTAGTAGAAGTAGCTGTCCTATTTGTAGCCATAGTAGAAGTTGAAGTAGTAGTAGTAGTAGTAGCAGTTGTAGGAGTAGTAGCATTGGTAGCAGTAGTTATAGAAGCAATAGTAGTAACAGTAGTAGAAGTAGTAGGGCAAGTCATAGTAGTAGCCGTAGCTGTAGTGGCAGCAGCAGCAGCAGCAGTAGTAGTAGTAGTAGCAGTAGCAGTGGTAGCAGTAGCAGTGGTAGCAGTAGCAGTTGCAACAGTAGTTGTAGTTATAATAGTAGTAGTATTAGAAGTAGCATCAGATGTAGGAGTAGCAGTAGTATTTGTAGTAGTAGTAGCTGAAGTTGTAGTTGTGGTAGTAATAGTGAATGTATGAGTTGTAGTTGCAGTAGTAGCAACAACAGTAGTAGTAGCAGAAGTAGTATTACTAGTAGCAGTAGTAGCAGCAGTAATAATAGTACCTATTGTAGTAGTTATAGTAGTAGTCGCAGAAGCAGTATTCTTAGTAGTAGTAGCAATTATAGTAGTAGTTGTTAGTTGTAGTTATGATAGTTATAGTAGCAGTAGTAGCATCCGTAGTAGTAATAGTAGTTGGTAGTAGTAGCAGTAGTAGTAGTAGTAGTAGTAGTATCAGTAGTAGTAGCAGTTGTAGCAACAGTAGCAGCAGCAGCAATAGTAGTAGTAGTTATAGTAGAAGCAGAAGTACTAGTCATAGTAGTAGTAGTCATTATAGTAGTAGTTGTACTAGAAGTAATATAAGTAGAAGTAGCGGTAGCAGTAATTGTAGTAATGCTGGAAGTAGTAGTACTATTAGGAGTAGCAGCAGTAGCAGTGGTAGTAGCAGCAGTTGTTGTAATAAAAGTAGTAGTAGTAGCTGGATCAAGAGTAGTAGTAGCAGCAGTAGTAGCAGTAGTAGTTGTAGTAGGGGTAGCATCATTAGTCGTAGTAGCAGTAGCATCAATAGCTATAGTAGCAATAATGGCTGTAGTAGCAGTAGAAGTATTAGAAGTAGTCAAAGTAGCAGTAGAAGTAGTAGTGGTAGTAGTAGTAGTAGCAGCAGTAGTAGTAGAAGTAGTAGGAGAAGCTGTAGTAGTAGTAGCAGTAAGAGTAGCGATCGTAATAGTAGTAGTAGTAGTCTTAGTAGTTGTAGTAGTAGTAGTAGTCACACCGATAGTTGTAGCAGTAGTAGTTGTGGTAGTAGCAGCGGTAGTAGTAGTAGTAGCTGCAATAGTAGGAGCAATAGTTATTTAGTAATAGTAGTTCTAGTAGTAGTAGTAGTATTAGCTCAAGTAGTAGCAGTAGTACTAGTAGTAGTAGTGGTTGAAGCAGCAGTGGTAGTAGTCACTATATTAGTAGTAGCAATAGTAATATTGGTATGAGAAGTTGTAAGAGTTGTAGTTGATGCAGCAACTGCAACAACAGTAATAGTTGTACTTGTAGTTGTAGTAGTAGTTGTTGTTGTAATTGTAGTAGTAGTAGTAGTGGTGGTAGTAGTGGTAGTAGTAGTAGTACCAGTAGTAGCAGTAGCAGCAGTCTCAGTACTAGTAGAAATAGTAGTAGTTGTAGTAATAGTAGTAGTAGTAGTCGTAGTAGTAATAAAAGTAGTAGTAGTGGCATTTGTAGTTGTAGTTGTAGTAGTAGTAGTATTAGTACTAGCAATATTAGCAGTTACAACATCAGCAGTAGTAGTATTAGCAACAGTAACAGCAATAGTCATAGTGGAAGTAGTATTAGTGGTCATGTTATTAGTTGTAGTAGTAGTAGTAGTAATAATAGTAGCAGTCGGAGGAAAAAATAGTAGCAGTCATAGTAATAGTAGTTACAGCAGAACCAGTAGCAGCTGCAGCAGTAGTAACAGTAGTAGTGGTTGCAGTAGTAGTAGTAGCAGCAACAACAACAGTAGTAGTAGTTGAAGTAGTGGCAACAGTAATAGTAGTAGCTGTAGCTATAGTAGTAGTAGTAACAATAGTAGTACCAGTAGGAGAACTAGTAGTAGTATTAGTAATAGCAGCAGCAGGAGTAGCAGAAGTAGTAGACAACGCAACAGTACTATCAGTAGTAGTAGCCGCAACAGTTCCAGTAGTAGTAGTTGCACCAACAACAGAAGCAACAACATTAGTAGCTATCTTAGTATTACTAGAAGTAGTAGTAGTAGTAGTAGCAGCATCAGCCGAAGTAGTTGTTGCTGTAGCAGTTGTGGTTGTAGTAGTAATAGTAGCAGTAATAGCACATGTGGTATTTGTAGAAGTAGTAGTAGTAGTAGTAGCAGCAGCAATAGTGGTAGAGGCAGCAGAAGTAGTAGCAGTAGTACTTGTGGTAGTTATAATAGAAGCCGTAGCAGCAACAGCAGCAGTAGCAGTAATAGTAGTGGTAGTAAAAGTAGTAGTAATAGTAATAGTAGTTGCCATAGTAGCGCATGTAGTGTTAGTTGTAGTAATAGTAGTAGCAGTAGCAGTAGTGGTAGCAGAAGTAGTAGCGCTAGTACTAGTGGTCATTATAGTAGAAGCAGAAGTAATAGTAGTAGCAGCAAAAGTAAAAATAGTAGTAGTAGTAGTAGTAGTAATAGTAGTAGTAGTAACTGTATAGCAGTAGCAACAGCAACAGTAGAAGTACTAGTAGTAGCAGTATAGCAGCAGCAACAACAATAGTTGTAGTACTAGTAGTAGTAGTAGCAGAAGTAGTTGCAGTAGTACTTGTAGTTATTGTAGTAGAAGTAGCAGTAGTAGTAGCAGCAGTAGTGGTGGTAGTAGTAATAGTAGCAGTAGTAGAAGTAGTATTAGTTGTTGTAGTAGTAGTAGCAATAGCAGTAGTTGTGGCAGTAGTAGCAGTAGGAGTAGTCGTAGCAATTGTTATTATTTTTGTTGTAGGAGTAGTAGTAGTAGTGGTAGTAGTAGTTGTTGTTGTTGTTATTGTAGTTGTAGTAGCAATAGTAGTCTTAGCATTTGTAATAGTGGTAGCAGCAATTATAGTAGTAGTAATAGTAGTAGATGGAATAACAATAGTTGTATTAGTGTAGCAATAGTCGTAGTAGTAATAGCGGCGGTAGTAGTTGTAGTAGTAATTGCAGCTGTAGTAATAGTAGCAACTGTTGTAGTAGTAGTAGTAGTAGTAGTTATAGTAGCAGTAACTATAGTAGTGGTGGTGGTAGTAGTAGTAGCTGTAGTATTCGTCATGACAGTAGTAGTAGTAGTTGCAATAGTAGTCTCAGTGGTAGTGGTACTAAAAGTAGTTGTAGAAGCAGTAGTAGTAATTGAAGTAGAAGTAGAAATAGCAGTAGTAGCTAAAGTAGAAATAGTAGTCGTAGGAGCAGTTGTATCACCAGTCGCAGTAATATTAGTCATAGTAGTAGTAGTGGCCATAGTAGTTCCAGTAGTAGTAGTTATAGTAGAAGAAATAGTAGTAGTAGTATTAGCAACAGTAGCAATAGTAGTAGGGGTAGTAGTAGTAGAAGCAACAACAGTAGTAGTAGCAGAAGTAGTAGTAGTAGGAGAAGTTGTATTTGTAGTAGATGGAGTAATAGTACCATCTATAGTAGTTGTTGTGGTAGTATCAATAGTAGTAGCAGCATCAGTAGTTGTAGTTGTAGCAATTGTGTTAGTAGCAGTGGTGGTAGTAGGAGAAGTAGTAGTGGAAGCTGTTGCAGTATTTGAAGTAGAAGTAGTAGTACTTTTAGTTATAGTAGTAGTTGCAGTTATTGCACAAGTTGTAGTAGTTGTAGTAGTAGCAGTACTAGCAGTAGTCGCAATAATAGTAGCAGTAATAGCTGTAGCAGAAATAGTACCCGAAGTAGTACTTGTCGTTGTTGTAGCAGTCATAGTGGTACAAGCAGCAGAAGTAGTAGTAGTAGTTGGAGTAGCAGCAGCAGTTAAAGCAATAGTTTCAATTGTAGGATTAACAAGAGTAGTAGTAGTAATAGAATTAGCAGTAGTAGTTGGTGTATCAATAGTACCAGTTGGGGTAATAGTTGTAGTAGTAGCAAGAGGTGTAGTAGTTTTGGTAGTAGTAGTCGTAATAGTAGTAGCAGTAGTTGTTGTTTCTGTAGTAGCAATAGCAGTGGAAGTTCTACTAGCAATAATAGTAGTAGTTGGTGCAATATTAGTAGAAGTTGTAGTAGCAACAGTCGTAGTATTAGAAGAAGTAGCAGTAGCCAAAGCTGTAGGAGTAGAAGTAGTAGTAGTAGTTTCAGCAGTTGGGGTAGTAGTAGCAATAGTTCTAGCAATAGTAGTAGTAGTAGTTGTCGTAGTAGCAGCAGTACAAGAAGTAGGAGAAGTAGTAGTAGTAGCAGCAGTAGCAGTAGTAGCAGTAGTTGTAGCAGCAGCAGTAGTAGTAGTAGTGGTAGCTGTAGCAGCAGAAGTAATAGCAGTAATAGCCGTACAAGTAGTAGGAGAAGTAGTAATAGTAGTAGTAGATGTAGTGGCAGCATTAGTAGCAGTCGCAGTTGTAGCTATAGTAGTAGCAGAAATAGTGGTAGTAGAAGCAACAGTAGCAGTAGCAGTAGTAGTGTTTGTAATAATAGTAGTATTAGTAGTAGTAATATTAGATGTAGTAGTCATCATAATAGCAGTAATAGCGGTAGTACTATTAGTAGTAGCTATAGGAGCAGTAGTAGCGTAGTAGTAGTAGTAGTAGTAGTAGTTATAATAGTAGTAGTAGTAGTTATAGTCGCAGTAGTAGTCATAGTAGTAGTAGCAGTAACAGTAGTAGTAGTCGTGGTAGCAGAAGTAGTGGTAGTAGTAGTAGTAGTATTAGTGGTAGTAGTTGTTGTTGTTGCAGCAACAATAGTAGTTGTATTAGAAATATTAGTAGTAGTAGTAGTAGCAGAAGTAGTAGTTCTAGCATTAATGGTTGTAGTAGTAGTGGTAGTAGAAGAAATATTAGAAGTAGCAGCAACATTAGCTGTAGTAGTAGTGGAAGTAGTAGTATTACTAGGAGTAGAAGTTGTCATAGTACAAGCAACAGCTGCAATTGTAGTAGCAGCAGTAGTAGTAATTGTAGCAGTAGCAGTAGTTTGAGGCAATAATAGTCGTAGTAGTAGTAGTGGTAGCAACAGTAGTAGTAGTTGCAGTAACATAAGTAGTAGTAGTAGCAAAAATTTCAGTAGTAGCAGTAGTAATGGTAGGTATAGTCGAAGTAGTAGCAGAAGTAGTAGTAGTAACAGTAGTAGTAGTAGTCGTAATAGCAGAAGTAGTAGTACCAATCATAAAAGCAGTAGTAGCAGTAGTTACCATACCGATAGTCGTCGCAGTACTAGTAGTAGTAGGAGAAGCAGTAGTAGTAGTAGCAGTAGCTGTAGTAGCAGTACTTTTCGTGCAGGAGTAGAAGTACTAGTAGTAAAACTAGGCGAAGTAGCTGTCGTAGTAGAAGTAGTTCTAGGAATGGTACAAATAGTTGCTATTGAATCAGCTGTAGTACTCGTAGTAGCAACAGTAGCAGTAGTAGCAGAAGTAGTAGTAGTGAAACTAGTTGAGTAGTAGTAGTAGTGACAGTAGTAGTAGGAGCAGATGTTGCAGTTGTAGTACCAGAAGTAGTAGTAATAGGTGAAGTAGTAACAGTAGTTGCAGTAGTACTAGTAGTATTAGTAGTAGTAGTGCATTAGTAATAGTAGCAGTAGTTGTTGTTGTTGTAGCAGTAGCAGTAGTAGCAATAGTAGTAGTAGTAGAAGTAGTTGTACTAGTATTAGTAGTAGCAGTAGAAGTAAGAGAAGTAGTAGTAGCAGTGGTAGTAGTTGTAGTAGATAGTAGTAACAGAAGTAATAATAGTAGTAGTAGGGGCGGTAGTGGTTGTAGTAGTAGTCATAGTAGTAGTTGTAGCCATAGTAGTTGTTGCAATAGTAGTAACTATAGTAGTAGTAGCAGAATTAGTAGTAGTAGGGGAAGAAGGAGTAGCAGTAGTTGTAGTAATAGTAGTAGTTGTATTCGTCTTAATAGTAGTAGCAGTAGTTGTACTAGCCGTAGTAGTGGTTGTAGTAGCAGCAGTAGTCCCAATAGTAGTAGTTGTAGTTGCAAAAGTAGTAGTAGTAGTACAAGAAATAGAAGTAGTAGTAGTTGTTGTAGTTGTTGTTGTTGTAGTAGTAGTAGTAGTAGTACTATTAGTAGTAGTAATAGTAGAAGTAGTAGATGTAGTAGTTGTTGTTGTCATAGAAATATTGGTTGAAGTAGTAGTAGTTGTAGTACTTGTAGTCGTGGTAGTTGTAGCAGTCGTGGCAGCAGTAGGAGTAGTAGTAGTAGTAGTTATAGCAATAGAAGTAACCGCAGAAAAAGTAGAAGTGGTAGTTATAACAGTTCTAGTAGGAGTATCTGTAGTAGCAGTAGTGGTTGTTGTAGAAATGCTAGTAGGAGAAGTAGTAATAGTAGGAATAGGTGAAGTAGTATTATAAGTTATAGCACTAGCAGTACTAGTAGTAGCAGTATTTGAAGAAATTGTAGTCATAGTAGTAGTAGTAGTAGTGGTAGTTGTAGTAGTAGGAGGAGTGGTCGTTATTGTTGTTGTTGTTGTTGTAGTAGTAGTAGTATTAGTAATTATAGTAGTAGAAGTAGTAGTAGTAGTAGTAGAAGTAGTAGTAGAAGTTGTAGTTGCAGTAGTAGCAGTAGTAGCAGAAGAAGTAGTAGCTATAGTAGCAAAAGTAGTAGTTGTAGTAGTTGTAGTAGTTGTTGTTGGTGTAATTGTAGCGGTCGTAGCAGCTTTAGTAGAAGTAGAAGAAGTAGCAGTAGCAGCAGAAGAAGTAGTAGCTATAGTAGCAAAAGTAGTAGTTGTAGTAGTTGTTGTTGGTGTAATTGTAGCGGTCGTAGCAGCTTTAGTAGAAGTAGAAGAAGTAGCAGTAGTAGTTACAGTAGCAAATGTAGAAGTAGAAGTAGTAATAACAACTTGGGTAGCCACAATATTAGTAGTAGTGGTGGTAGTAGTAGCAAGAGTAGTAGTTGTAGTAGAAGTAATAGTTGTTGTAGTAGTCATAGTAGTAGTAGCAGCAGCAGCAGTAGTAGCAGTAGCAGTAACAGTAGTAGCCGTAGAAGCAGTAGTAGTAGTAGCAATAGTAGCAATAGTAGCAACAGTAGGATTAATAGAAGTAGTAATAGTAGTAGCAGTAGAAGTACTAGCAGTTGTTGTAGTAGTAGTAGTAGCAATAGCCATAGTACTTGTTGTAGCAATAGTAGTAGTAGCACTACTTGTAGCGGAGGTTGTAGTTATAGTAGTTGTAGTAGTAGTAGTTGTGATAGTAGTAGTAGTAGGCAGTAGTAGTGGTAGCAGAAGTTATAGTAGTTGTAGAAGTAGTAGTAGGAGTAGTAGTGGCAGAAACAGAAGTAGGCTTAGTTATTGTAGTTGTAGAAGAAGTAGCAGCAGTAGTAGTAGTAGGAGTATAAGTAGTAGTAGCAGTAGTAGCAGTAGCAGTAGCAGTATTATTAGTAGTAGTAGTAGTAGAAGAAGAAGTAGTTGTAGTACTCGCAGAAGTTATAGTAGTTGTAGGAGTAGAAGTGCTAGTAGTAGTAGTAGTAGGAGGAGGAGGAGGAGGAGGAGGAGGAGTTGTAGTAGTAGTTGTAGTAGTAGTAGTAGTAGTAGTAGCCATAGTAGTAGCAGAAATGGTAGCAGTCATTGTAGTGGTATTAATAGTAGTAGTCTTTGTAGTAGTGGTATTAGTAGCAGATGTTGGAGTAGTAGTAGTATCAGTAGTTGTAGTAGGAGTAGTAGTAGAAGTAACAATAGTAGCAGTAGTTGCAATAGTAGTAGTAGTAGTAGTAGTAGTAGTAGTAGTAGTAGTAAAAGTAGTAGTAGTAGTAGTACCAGTAGTAGTGGTCCTAATAAAAGTAGTAGTAGCAGTAGCAGCAGCAATAGAGGTAGTGGTAGTAGTAGTAATAGTAGTACCAATTGGTTTAATGGTAGTAATAGTAGTAGTGCCAGTAGTATTAGCAGTTGCAGTAGTCGTTGGAGAAGCAATCATGGGAGTAGTAGTAGTTATTGTAGTAGGAGAGCAGTTGCAGTAGTAGAAGTTGAAGTTGTAGTAGTCACTGTTGTAGCAGAAGTATCATTAGTAAAAATAATAGTAGTTGTGGTAGTAGTAATAGCAGAAGTACTAGTGGAAGTAGTAGCCCTAGAAGTAGAAGTAATAGTAGCAGTATTAGTAGTAGTAGCAATAGCATTAGTAGTAAGAGCAGAGTAGTAGAAGTACTAGTAGTAGCAGTTGTAGTAGTAGCATTTGCATAAGGAACAATAGTAGAACTCATAGTAGTCGTAGTAGAATTAATACTAGAAATAGTAGTAGTAGCAGTAGTCATAGTAGCTGGAGAAGTCATAGGAGTAGAAGTAGCAGCAACAGCAGCAGCCACAGTGGTAGGAGTAATAGTAGCAGTAGTACTATTGGTAGTGAAAGTACTAGTTGTAGAAATAATTGAAGTAGTAGTAGTATTAGTAGTAGTAGTAGTAGTAGCAGCAGTGGTAGTAGTAGTAGTAGTAGTAGGAGTAGTAGCGATAATTGATGTAGTAGCAGTAGCAGCTACCGTAGTACTAGTAGTGGTAATAGTTTTAGTAGTTGGGGTAGTAGTAGTTGCAGTAGCATTAGTAGTAGCAACAGTTGCAGTAGTAAAAGTAGTAGTTGCTGTAGCAGTAGCAGTAGTAGCAGCAGCAGTAGTAGTAACAGTAGTAGTAGATGTAGTAGTTGAATTAGTAGTAGTAGTAGTAGTAGTAGTAGTAGTAGTAGTAGTAGTAGTAGTAGTAGTAGTAGTAGTAGTAGCAGTAGTAGTAGAAGCAATAGTAGTAACAGTTGTAGTAGTCATAGGATTCGTAGTACTAGCGATAATAGCAGTTGCAACTGAAATAATAGTAGCATTAACAGTAGTAGTAGCAGTAGTTGTTGTTATTTTTGTTGTAGTGCCAGCAGTAGCAGTAGTAGCAGTAGTAGTACTAGTACTAGTGGTACAAGGAGCAGCAGCAAGTGTAGTAGTAGTAGTAACAGATGCAGTAGTAGTAGTAGCAATAGTAATAGTAGGAGAAGTCGTTACAATAGTAGCAGTAGCTCTAGTAGTATTAGTTTTAATAGTTGTTGTTGTTGCAGCAAAAGTAGCAATCGTAGCAATAGTAGCTGTAGTTGTTATAGTAGTTGTAGTGGTGGTAGTACTAGTGGCATTATTAGCAGTACCCAAAAAAGTAGCAGTATTTGTAGGGGTCGGAGAAATAGTAGTTGCTATAGTAGTTGTAGTAGTAATAGCAGTAGTAGCAACAAGATTAGTAGCCGTAGCAGTAGTAGTAGTAGTAGTAGTAGCAGTAGCAGTAGTAGTAGTAGTAGCAGTAGTTGTAGTAGTATTAGTAGAAGTTACGACAACATTAGAGTAGTAGCAGCAGTAGAGGCAGTAGTAGTAGAAGTAGTAGTTTTAGTTATAGTTGTAGTTGTCGTTGTCGTAGAAGTAGTAGTAGTTGTCGTAGAAGTTGTCGTGGAAGTCGTAGTAGTAGTAGTAGTAGTCGTAGTAGTAATTGTAGCCATAGTAGTAGCAGAATAAGTAAAAGCAATAGTAGTAGCCGCCGTATTAGTCGTAGTGGTATTAGTAGTAGCAATAGTCGAAGGAGAAGGAGCAGTAGTAGTAGGAGTAGCTGTTGTAGTTGCAGTAGTAGTAGTATTAGTAGGAATAGGAGCTGTAGCCATTGGAGTATCGTTAAGTAAAAATAATAGTAGTTGTAGTAGTTGTAGTAGAAGGAGCAGTAACAACAGTATTAGTAGTATTAATTGTAGTAGTAGTAGTCGTACCATTAGTTGCAGTAGTAGCTATTGTAGTTGTAATATTAGTTGTAGCAGTAGCGGTACTAACTGTAGTTGTAGTTGTAGTGGTAGTCGTAGAATTACTAGAAGTAGTAGTAGTAGTTGTTGTTGTAGCGGCGGCAGCCGTAGTAGCAGCAGGAGTAGTAGTTGTCGTATTAGTAGTTATAGTAGTAGTAGTAGTAAAAGTAGTAGGAGCAAAAATTTCTTGTAGTTGTAGTAGTAGTAGGGGTAGTAGAAGTAGTGGTAGCAAGAGTAGAGTGGTAGTAGTAATAGTTGCTATAGCCGCTCAGGAAGTTGTAGCTATAGTAGTTGTAGTAGCAGAGTAGCAATAGTAGCAATAGTAGTAGTAGTAGTAGTGATAATAGCACTAGTTGCTATAGTCACAGCAATAGAAGTAGTAGTAGTAGTTTTAGTGGTGATGGTAGTTGTAGTAGTAATAGCAGTAGCAGCAGCAGTAGTAGTAACAGTGGTAGCAATAGCAGCAGCAGTAGTAATAGTAGTAGAAATAGTGATAATAGTAGTAGTAACAGTAGTAATTGTTGAAGTAGTTTTAGCTGTAGTAGGAGTAGTACTAGTAGTAATAGTAGTGGCAGTAGTAGAAGTAGTAGTAGAAGTAGCAATATTAGCAAAAGTAGTAGCAGTAGTAGAAGTAGCAACAGTAGTAGTCGTGGCAGGCGTTGTAGCATTAGCATTAGTAGTACTAGTAGTTGTTGTAGTAGTAGTAGTTGTTGTTGTTGTAGTAGTAGTAGTTGTTGTAGTAGTAGTAGCATTAGAAGCAATAGAAGTAGTAGTAGTTGTAGTAGTAGTCATAATTGTGGTAGCTGTAAAAGTATAGCAGCAGAAATTGTAGTAGTAGTTGTAGTAGTAGTAGGGGTAGAAGTTGTAGTAGTCATAATTGTAGTAGTAGTAGTAGTAGTAGTAGCAGTTGCAGTAGTAATAGGACTATAACTGCAACTACTACTACCACTACCACTACTACAGCTATTACTACTACTACCACTACCACTACTACAGTTACTACTACTACTACTACCACTACTACTCCTCCTCCTTTTACAGTTGTTACTACTACTACCACTACCACTACTACAGCTAGTACCACTACCACTACTAGTACCACTACCACAACCACTGCTACAGTTGTAGTAGTTGTTGTTGTAGCAGTAGTAGCAGTTGCTACTACTCCTACCACTACCACTACTACAGCTACTACTACTACTACTACGACTACTACTCCTCCTCCTTTTACTACTACTACTTTGATTACTACTACAATAACAACAACTACTACTACAATTGCTACCACAACTACTAGGACTATAATTGCAACTACTACTACTACTACCACAACTACTACTACAACTACCACTACTACAACATCTAATGCTACCACTGCTACTAATGCTGCTACTGCCACTACTACTACTACCACTACCACTACTACAACAATAACAATAACTACTACTACTACTCCTCCTCCTCCTATTGTTATTACTGCTATAGCCTGTACTTCTACTACTACTACGGCCAGTACTTCTACTACTACTAGTACTTGTACTACTACTACTACAACTTCTCCTACAACCACTGCTACTATGACTACTGCTACCACTACTACTGCGTGTACTACTACTACTGCCATTGCAACTACTACCTGTATTACTACAATATCTGTTGCTCTTACTGCTCTGACAATAACTACTGCTGCTGAGACTACTTCAACTGCTCTTACTATACTAGCTACTGCTACTAATACTATGGCCGCTACTGCTCCTACTACTATTGCTACTACTACAGCTACTATTGCTACTACTACAACTACTACTGCTACAATAGCTGCTACTACTACTACTACCGCAATTACTACTACTACTACTACTATTGCTCCTACTGCTACTGCTGCTTTTGCTACTACTACTATTGCTGCTGCTGCTACTTTTGCTACTACTACTACTACAACAACAACAACAACAATAACTAATACTATTGCTACCACTACCACTATTACTACTACTACTACAACAACAACAACTATTCCTACTACTAATAGTCGTACTACTACGATTGATGCTACTACTGTTGCTGCAACTACTTCTATTACTTCTGCTACTGCTACTACAACTACTTCTACTGCTACTGCTACTACTTATACTACAACAACTTCACTGCTATTGCTACTAGTTGTACAACTACTACTATTGCTGTTACTACTATGCTACTAAGGCTACTACTACTACTACTACTACTAGTACTACGACAAGTACTACTACTACTACTACTACTACAGAGGCTACTGCTACTTCAAGTAGTACTACTACTACTGCTGCTACTACTTTTACCACTGCTACTACTACTACTAATAGTACTAAGGCTGCTACTACGAATACTACTAGTACAACTACTACTGCTGCGGCTACTACTGCCACTACTACTAGTACTACTGCTGCTGTTGCTACTCCTGCTACTCCTACAACTATTACTTCTACTACTATTACTAATGCTCCTACAACTAGTGCTACTACAACAACTACTGCTGCTACAATTTCTGCTACTATTAATGCGGCTGCTGCTATTGCTACTGCTGCCACTACCACTATTACTACTACTACTGCTACTATTACTTCTGCTGCTACTACAACTACTAATAGTACTCCTACTGCTACTACTACTACTTCTACCACTAATGCTGCTAATACTACTACTACTACTTCGTCGACCACTAATGCTGCTGCTACTACTACTACTACTACAACAACAAAAACAACTACTACTACTACCGCTATTGTTTCTGCTGCTACATCTACTACTACTACTCCTACTACTTATCCTGCCAGTACTAGTAGTGTTACTACTAAGACTGCTACTATTACTATTTCTACTATTACTAAGACTACTCCTGCTGCTGCTACTACTACTACTACTGTTACTACTGCTGTTGCTAATACTGCAACTACTACTACTACTACTGCTGCTGCTGTTGCTACTGCAACTACTATTACTACTACTACTTCTGCGATGACAATAACAACTTCTTCTACTACTACTACTAGCACTAGCGCTACTGCTACTACTACTACTATAATTGCTACTACTATAACTACTACTACTACTACTGCAGCTACTACTACTACTACAATTATTTCTGCTCCTACTGCTAACGCTGCTGCTCGTACTTCTACTACTACTAACACTACTACTACTGCTACTACTATTACTATGCCTACTACTACTACCTCTATTGTTACTTCTACTTCTACTACTGCGACAACAACTACTCCTGCTATAGCTACTACAATGACCACTGCTACTACTACTACTAATGCTACTATACTACACTACCACTACAAGTACTACTACTAGAATTACTACTACTGCTACAACTACTACTATTACCACTACTAATAATACTACAACTATTACCACCACTAATAATACTACTACTACTACCACCACTACCACTACTCTTATGCAACTACTACTACTCCTACTACTACTATTACTAGTACCATTACTACTATAACTACTACCATTATTACAAATTCTCCTATTACAACTCCTAATACTACTACTAATACAACTCCTACTACTCTCTACTACTACTACCACTACTACTGACACCACTGTTACTACTACTACTACTACAACAACTAGCACTACTACTAGTACTACTACTGCAACTACTACTAGAGCTACAACTACTACCACTACTCCCTCTACTCCCGCAACTACTTCTAGTACTAATACTAGTACAACTACTTTTACTACTAATTCTGATACTACTACTACTACTACTACTACTACTACTACTACTACTACTACTAGAACAACTACTACAACTACTACTAATGCTACTACTACTACAACAACTACTCTTGCTACTACAACTACTAGGACCACTACAAGTACTACTACTCTTACTACTGCCCCTACAGCAACTACTAGTACTACTATTGCGACTACCACTACTACTACTACTTCTCTTACTTCTACTACTTCTACTACTACTACTATTACTAGTACTACTGATGCAAATACTACTACTAATTCAGCTACTGCTACTACTTCAGCCACTATAACTACAATTGCTAACACTACTAGTACTACTATTTCTACTACTACTACTGCTGCTGCTGCTGCTACTACCACTACTACTTTGATAACTGCTACGACAGCTACAATGGGTACTACTACTACTACTACTACTACTACTTCTATAACTACTACTACTACTACTACTGCTGTTCCTGCTGCTTATGTTGCTCCTACTACTGCTACTACTACAACTACCACCACTATTACTACTACAACTACTCTTCCAACTGCTACTACTGCTACTACGGCTGTCGCAACTACTACTACTATTTATTCCGTTACTACTACAATAATAACTACTACAACAATAACTGCTACTACAACTTCTACAATTGCCACTACTACTACAACTCATACTACTACTACTAAAACTGCTACTAGCACTACTACTACTATTGCTGCTACAACTATTGCTACTACTGCTACTACTACTACTACTACTACTAATATTACTGCTACCACTACTACTTCTGCTACTTCTGCTCCTACTACTACTACTACTGCTGCTGCTGTTGCTGCTACTACTACTACTGCTACTACTGCTGCTGCTTCAACTATAGCTCCTACTATAGCTACAACTACTACTACTGCTGTTGTTAGTACAACTACTACTACTGTTGTTGCTGCTACTTCTGTTGCTATTACTGCTACTTTTACCACTAATGTTACTAATACTACCACTGCCACTACTACTGATACAACTACATTTGCAACTGCTACTGCTTCTTCTACTACTACTATGACTACCACTACTACTACTACTACTAGTGGTACAGTAGTTGTAGCTGTTTCTACTACTACTACTCCAACTACTTATCCTACTACTACTACTAATACTGCTACTGCTTCTACTACTGCTTCTACTACTTATACTATTTCTACTACTTTTACCACAACTGACGCTACTGCCACTACTACTGCTACTTCAACTACTACTATTGTTGCCACTTTTGCTAATACTACTACAACTACTATGACTCCTCCTCCTCCTCCTCCTACTGTTGCTACTACTACTACTACTATTACTACTACTACTACTACTACTACACTACTGCTACTCCTGCTATTGTTGTTGCTACTACTACTACTACGATAATAAATTTTACTTTTGCTACTACCATAGCTATTACTTTTACTACTATTGCTGCAACTACTACTACTACTACTAGCAGCAGTAGCAATAGTAGAAGTAGTAGTAGTAGTAGTAGTAGTAGTAGTAGTAGTAGTAGTAGTTTAGTACTAGTAGTAGTAGTAGAAGTAATAGGAGTAGTAGTAGCAATAGCAATAGTAGAAGTAGTAGTAGCAGTAGTAGTAGTAGTTTAATAGTAGAAGTAGTAGTAGAAGTAGTAGGAGTTGTGTTAGGAGTAGGAGTAGCAGTAGTAGTTATAGTTGTACTAGTAATAATAGTAGTAGTAGTAGTTGCAGTGGTGGTGGTAGTAGTAGTAGTAGTAGCAATAGTAGACATGGTATTAGAGCTAGTAGTAGTAGTTTAGTACTAGTAGTAGTAGTAGAAGTTGTAGTAGTAGTAGTAGCAGTAGCAATAGTAGAAGCAACAGTAGTAATAGTACTAGTAGTTTAGTAGTAGTAGTAGTAGAAGTAGTAGTAGTAGTAGGAATAGGAGTAAGAGTAGTTGTTGTAGTTGTAGTAGTAATAATTGTAGTAGTAGTAGTAGTTGTAGTGGTACTAGTAGCTGTAACAATAGTAGATGTAGTAGTAGTTGTTGTTGTTGTAGTTATAGTAGTAATAATAATCACATTAGTAGTAGTTGTAGCAGTAATAGTTGCAGTAGTTGCAGTCATGGTGGTAATATAAGTGGTAGTAGTAGTAGTTGTTGTTGTAGTTGTTGTTGTAGTTGTTGTAGTAGTAGCAATAGTTGTAGTAATAGTAGAAATAGAAGTTGTAGCAGTACTGTTTCTATTAGTAGTATTAGTAGTAGTAGCAATAGCCATAGTAGTTGTAGTAGTTGTTGTAGTAATAGTAATAGTTGTAGGAGTAGTTGTAGTACTAGTTGTAGCAGTTGTAGTAGTAGTGTAGTAGCAGTAGCTTGTGTAGTAGTAGTAGAAGTAGTAGTAGTAGTAGTAGTAGTAGTAGTAGATGTAGTTGTGGTATTAGTAGTAGTTGTAGTAGTTATAGTAGTTGTAGTGGTAGTAGCAACAGCAACAGTAATAGTAGTAATTATAGTTGTCATAGCTGGAGTAGGAGTAGAAGTAGTAGTAGTTGCAATAGTAGTATTAGTAGAAATATTAGGAGTAGTAGAAGGAGTGGAAGTAGGGGTAGGAGTTGGAGTAGGTGTAGTAGTAGAAGTAGAAGTGGTAGTAGTAGTAGTAGTAGTAGTAGTAGCAATAGAAGTAGGAGTAAGTGTAGGAGTAGGAGCAAGAGCGGGAGGAGTAGTTGTAGTAGTGACAGCTGCAGTACTAATAATGTTACTTGTACTACTTGTACTGGAAATAGTAGAAGTAGTGGTAGCTGGAGAAGTAGAAGTAGTAGTAGAGGAATTAGTAGTAGTAGTAGTAGTAGTAGTAGTAGTTATAGCAGTTGTAGTGGCAGAAATAGCAGCAGCTATAGTTGCGGTATAATAGTAATAGTAGTTGTTGTTGTTGTTGTCGTAGTAGTAGGAGTAGAGGTAGTAATAGTAGCAATTATAGTATTAGATGTAATATTAGGAGAAGTAGTAGTAGGAGTGGAAGTAGCTGTAGAAGTTGGAGTAGGAGTAGTAGTAGTTGTTGTAGAAGTAGTAGTAGTAGTTGTTGTAGTAGTAGTAGTAGTAGGAGGAGGAGGAGGAGGAGGAGGAGAAGTAGTAATAGTAGGAGAAGTATTAGTAGTAGGTGAAGTAGTAGTAGCTGCAGTAGCTATAATATTAATAGCAGTATTTGTTGTACCAGCAGCAGAGTAGCATTAGAAGTAGTAGTTGTAGCAAAAATAGTAGTAGTACAAGTAATGGTCATAGCAGTAGTAGCAGTAATGGTAGTGGTTGCAGTAGTAGTAGTTCTAGTAGTAGCAATAACAATAATAATAGTAGGTGGAGATGGAGTAGTACTTGTAGTCGTTGTTATTGTAGTATCACTAGTATTAGCAATTGTAGTAATAGTAGATTTAGTAGTATTAGTAGTAGCAGTAGCTGTTTAAGCAGCAGTAGCAATAGTAGTAGTAATAGTAGTAGTAGAAGTAGCTGTAGTAGCAGTAGTAGTAGTTGTAGAAGTAATAGTATTGTCAGGAGCAGTAGTAGCAATTGTTGCAGTAGTAGTAGCAGCAATAGTAGCAGTAGCCACAGAAGTAGTAGCAATAGTAATAGCAGTAGTGGAAGAAGTAGCAGTAGTAGCCGTAATAGTAGCAATAGTAGTAGCAGCAGAAGTAGTAGTAGTAGCAGTACCAGTACCAGTAGTAGAAGCAGTAGCAGTGGTTCTAGTAGCAATAGTAGTAGCAGCAACAACAGAATTACTACGGGTACTCCTACTCTTGCTTGCGCTACTACTACAACTATTCCTACACCTACTACTACTACCACTTCTCCTACTCCTGTTACTACTACAACTCCTACTCCTCCTACTACTACTGCTGTTACTTCTACAACTCCTAATCCTATTATTGTTGCAGCTACTATGACAATTTTTGCTACTTTTACTACTGTGGTTGCCATTGCTACTCTTACTGCTACTCCTACAACAACAATAATAACTACTACTAGTACTAATCTTAGTACTACTACTCCTACTACTAGTCCTACTCAAGTATAACAGCAGTAGTTGGAGTAGTAGTAGTGGTGGTAGTAGTTGTAGTAGTAGTAGAAGTAGTAGTAGTAGAAATTTGAGTAGTAGTAGTGGTAGTAACACTTGCAGCTGATGTAATGGTAGAAATTATTTTAGGAGTAGTGGTGGAAATAGTAGCAGTAGTCGTAGTAGCAGTAGTGGTAGTAGTAGTAGTAGTAGTAGTAGAAGTAGTAGGTGGAGTAGTAGTACTAGTAGTACAAGTAATAGTAGTGGTAGTAATAGTAGTAGAAGTAGTAGCAGTAGTAGTTGTTCAAGTAGAAGTTGTAGTAGCAGTAGTAGTAGTAGTAGTTGCTATAGTTGTAGTGGTAGTCATTATAGTAGTAGTAGTTGTTGTTGCTGTTGTTGTAGTAGTAGTGGTAGTAGAAGTTGTAGTAGTAGAAGTAGTAGCAGTTGTTGTTGTTGTAGTTTGTAGTAGTAGTAGTAGTAGCAGTAGTTGTTGTTGTGGTAGCAGTAGCAGTAGAACTGGTAGAAGCAGCAGTAGCCAAAGTAGTAGTAGTAGTAATAATAGTAGTAGTAGTAGTAGTAGTAGTAGTAGTAGTAGCAATTGTTATAGTAGTTGTTGCAGTAGTAGCAGTAGCAATAGTAGTGGTAATCGTTGTCGTAGTAGTCGGAGTAGTAGTAGGAGTAGCAGTAGAAGTAGTTTTAGTAGGAGTAGTAGTAGTAGTAGCTGTTGTTGTTGTTGTTGTTGTTATTGTCATGGTAGTAGTAATAGTTGTTGTCTTGGTAGTAGTTGCAGTAGTAGTTGTAGTAGTAGCAGGAGGAGTAGTAGTTGTAATAGTAGTACTAGTAGTTGTAGTAGTTGTAGCTATAGTAGTAGTAGCAGAAGTAGTATTAGTAGTATTTGTAGTAGTAGTAGTTGAAGCAGCAGTAGCAGTAGTAGTTGTAATACTGGTAGCAATAGTAGTATTAGTGGGAGAAGTTGTAAGAGTAGTAGTTGTAGTAGTAGCTGCAGGTGTAGTAGTAGTTGTTGTAGTAGTAATAGTAGTAGTAGTAGTAGTAATAGTAGTAGTAGTGGTTGTTGTAGTTGTAGAAGTAGCAGTTGTAGTAGCAGTAGTAGTAATAGCAGTAGCGGTAGCAATTGTACTTGTAGAAATAGTAGTAGTAGTAGTAGTAGTAGTAGTAGTAGTAGTACTAGTAGTATCATTTGTAGTAGTTGTAGTAGCAGTATTAGTAATAGTAGTAGTAGTTGCAGAAGTAGTAGTAGCAGAAGTAGTAGCTGTTGTAGAGTTGTACCTATTGTAGTAGTAGCAGTAGTAGTTATTGTAGTTGTTGTAGCATCAGTTGTAGTAGTAATAGTAACAGTAGCAGTAGCAACAGCAGCAGTATTACTAGTACTTGTATTAAAAGAAGTAGTAGTGTTACTCATAATTGTAGTAGTAAAATTAGTAGTAGTAGGTTGAGAAGTAGTAGCACTAGTAGTAGTCGTAGCAACTATGGCAGCAACCGCAGCTGGAGTAGCAGTAGTAATAGTAGTATTAGTAATAGTTGAAGCAGTAGTTATAGTAGTAGTAGCTGCAACAGTAGTAGTTAAAGTAGTAGCAGCAGTAGTAGTTGTAGTACTAGCAGTACTTGTAGCAGTGGCAGTTGTAGTAATAGTAGCAATAACAGAAGTAGTTGTAGCAATAGTGGTAGTACTAATAGCAGAAGCAGGAGTAGATAAAGCAGTATAAGAAGTAGTAGCGGTATTAGTAGTAGTACTCAGAGCAGTTGTATGAGTAGAAGTTGCTGCAACAGCAGAAGCAATAACATTTGTGGTGTTAGTAGTATTAGGAGCAGCAGCAGCAGCAGTAGTAGTCTTTGTTGTTGTAGCAGTAGTAGTAGTAGGAGTAGTAGCAGTAGTGGTAGCAGAAGTAGTAGCAGTAGCACTAGTTGTAGTTGCAGTAGATGCAGTAGTAGTAGTAGTTGCAGTAGCAGTAGTAGTAATACTAGTAGTAGCAGCAACCGCAGTAGTTGTAGTAGTAGCTATAGTAGATGCAGTAGTAATTGTAGTGAAAGTAGTACCGGTAGTACTTGTAGTATTTGTAGTAAAAGCAGTAGCAACAATAGTAATAATAGCAGTAGTTGTAGCAGTAGTAGAAGTAGTATTAGTAGTAGTAGTAGCAGTAACAATAGCAGTAGTTATAGCAATAGCAATAGCAGCAGCAGTAGTTTTTGTTTGAGAAATAGTAGTAGTAGTGGTAGAAGTAGTAGTAGTAGTTGTTGTTGTTGTAGTAGTAGTAGTAGTTGTTGTTGTTGTAGTAATAGTAGTAGTTGTAGTAGTTGTAGATGCAATTGTAGTAGTAGTAGTAGTAGCGACAACAACAACAGAAGTATTAGCGTAGCAGCAGTCATAGTAGTGGTAGCGGCAGTAGTAGTAGTATTAAGTGTGGCAATCGCAGTAGTAGCAGCAGCAGCAGTAGAAGTCGAAGTTGTTGTCGTACTAGTAGTAGTAGTTGCAATAGTAGTAGTTGTTGTGGTAGTTGTTGTGGTTGTAGTAGTAACAGTAGTATTCGTAGCTATAGTAGTAGTAGTTGTTGTAGCAATAGTAGTAGTAGCAGTAGCATTAGCAGTGGTAGTAGTAGCAGAAGTAGTAGGAGAAGTAGTAATAATAGTTGAAGTAGTAGCAGAAGTAGCAATAGTAGCAGTAGTAGTATCCATTGTAGTACTAGTAGGAGTAGTTGTAGTTGCAAAAGTTGTAGTAGTAGGAGAATTAGTAGTAGTAGTGGTGATAGTAGTAGTGGCAGTAGTGGTAGTAGTAGTAATAGCGATAATAGCA
>RXID01009453.1:1040-12430 GCA_005019695.1 Trichopus zeylanicus subsp. travancoricus
AGGAAAACACCGTTGCCTCTGTTAAGAACTCCTTGAATCCACAAGGAAGAAAGAAAATTCACTAAAGTAGAACTTTATTGAGAATAAAAGTTGTCCCTCGTCCATAGGACTGAAAGCCTATTTATACAAATACCAGAAATCCAATTTGAGTAAGTTTCTGGCTTTCCAAGTCCTAAACTGAATATAACTCAGTTTAAACCCATTAATTGGGTTGGTAGAAGTTCTAAATAAGTTAACCTACGAAAATAAAATCCTAAATAAAGATTCATCCTTCCCAAGTCCTAAACTGAATAGGATTCAGCCCAAAATTGGTCTTGGATTGGTGGAATCCGAGAATAAGACCTAAGACATCATAATGAAGAGAATTTTAAACATAGAAAGGTACTACGTAAGGTAAATCCTAAGTTTAAATAGAAGAGTGAATCAAATCATTTGTCATGGCCCCTTGACTTCTGAATTAGCTTCTTTTGATATTCTTGAACTTCCTGTGAGTGTCCTACACAGGCTCCTCTTGGCCCGCATCAGATCCCTAGAGGTGAGTTTAAGAAGAAAATAAGGAGAGCAAATCAGAGATTGAGGAAGCTATTTCCAAGCATGAATCAGTGTTCATTTCGTTGATAGTTGAAGAGGGTGAAAGTGTGGATTGTTCCATTCCTCTACTAGCCAAATCTATTCTTGATGTAGTCAAGGACATCTTTTCTGAAGATGCCACTTGGACTCCCTTCTCGAAGAGGAAATTGAGCACTAGATTGATCTTATTCCAGGTGCTGCCCATCCTTAGAAGAGGAAATTGAGCACTAGATTGCTCTTATTCCAGGTGCTGCCCATCCAAATAAGGACTTCTTCTTCTTCTTCTTCTTCTTCTTCTTCTTCTTCTTCTTCTTCTTCTTCTTCTTCTCCTTCTTCTTCTCCTACTTCTTCTTCTTCTTCTTCTTGTCCTTCTTCTTCTTCTTCTTCTTCTTCTTCTTCTCCTACTTCTCCTTCTTCTTCTTCTCCTACTTCTTCTTCTTCTTCTTCTTCTTCTCCTTCATCTTCTTCTTCTGCTTTTGCTTCAGCTTCTTCTTCTGCTATGGCTTCTTCTTCTTCTTCTTCTTCTTCTTCTTCTTCCTCTGCGTCTCCTTCTTTTTCTTCTTCTTCTTCTTGTTCTTCTTCTGCTCCTTCTTCTTCTTGTTCTTTTTCTTCTTCTTCTCTTTCTCCTACTTCTTCTGCTTCGGCTTCTTCTTTTGCTTTGGCTTCTTCTTCTTCTGCTTCTCCTCCTCCTCTGCTTCAGCTAGTCTCTGTCCCTGGATTCACTGATTTATGGATTAGCATCTCAAAGTCCTTTGATAGGCATAAAGAAATCATCTTGGTAGCAATCACCAAACCAATAGAACAAAGGTTAGTTAGCCCTGCAGCTGGTCCACATGCAGGGGTTTGGGGTCCATTACTTCTGGCTTCTGAGAGCTAGTAGAACGTATTCATCTTTAGGACTGATATAGAAAGAGAAATTACCAGGAATTCCAGCATTGAGATCCTTAGATAACAAAGAAGAAGAAGAGATAAAGCACCTATGTAATTTTTAATTTTTCAAAATCATCTTTTGAAGAATAATAAATTAGCTAATGTTGGGGGGGGGGCCGGGTGTCAAACCTTCCTTGGGGCTGAGGATTATGTTAACATCATTCCCTAAAAATGAGGATGGAGACCCGGACCTTCACGATCAAGCTTATTATTGTAAAGAATGTGAATAGGAACCAGCTAAAATGCCTTCTGTAAAATTTAACTTGACTTTGAATCTTAAGTTCAGCTTTATCTACTCTACTAACAGGCAGTGTATAGGATCAGAATATCAGGAAGTGAAACCAATGAGATTGGAGAATATTCAATAGTCTTATATTGCCTGGTGTTTCACCTTTTGAAAGTACTTCTCTACTTGAAAGGAAAGCCAGTATCATTCTCATCATCATGAATATAACAGCAAGGGTTCATTGGAAATCTAAAGGCACTTTAGTGTTCTTCATATCTCCTATTTCTTCACCCCTCCCTAATATTTTTCTTCTTTTTCAGATCCCTTTTCCCTTTCTCTGTCAATTTATGAAATAGTGAACGCATGATTCTCCTTTTCTGCCACTCCTCAAAGACTCAGCACCTCTAAGAAAACTGGTATGAAACAGATGCCCTTAGAGATCCTATGACAATCGATATGAGTTCCTTACATACCACTCCCTTGCAGTTTCTTCATATGACTCCACCCTTTTTATTCATGCTTTCTTTTATCCTATGTCAACTTCAATGGTACCAAATGCATGTATTCATCAAAATTTGTTCCTCTTTCCTAGTCCTCCTATATAACTAGCACTTGATTTTTCATGTTCCCATTTCAAAATCAAGCAAAGAATAATTACAGCCTACAAAGTCAAAGATTCTGCTGTTAATTGTCAAAGACGAGCATTGTTGTTTTTGCCTTATTTGTCCTGCATTAAAATTTTTACCATGCGATTTTCGCCGGTACGTGTGATGCTCGCAGCGGAGTTCCGGCGAAATTCTTTAGTGGTTACTGGACAATTGTAGCAACAAGAGATAAGAAAGAAGATATGGGAAACTCTCAGACTCTTATTGCAGAAATCAGGATCAATACAAACTTGACTTGTTAGAACTTGTTAGAACTCGTCCGTTCATGTTTACAATGGTGCTGCTGCCCTCCTTATATAGAGGGCGTGCTGGGCTTATGAGCTCAGCGCTTACGTCATAATACTACAGTACTGTACAATTGCTACAGTAATATACAGTATACGTACTATAGTGAGCACCATCCTATGTACAGTGCTCTACAGTGAGTACAGTGCCCTATGCTACAGTGGCACCGCCCCTATGTACAGTCCCGTAGAAGAGCCGTATTGTTCGTAGCCTCATATTTTGTTAGTAGTCTGAGCTACTTGTCACTAGTGCCAGTTTTGTTCCCCCCACCACGCTTCCGCATGCTGGGAGATAGCGGGAGGTTGTTTGTCCTGGAAATGGCATCTTGGACTAGTCAGATGGCAGTTTGTAGTTGTTGGTCGATTTGCACCATTGCTGGATACCATGTCGCCCAAAATCGGTCCTGGCGCTTAACCTTCTGCATTCCCTTAGTTTGATTGCGTGGAGAGTGCGAAGTTGATTGAAGGCTGAGATGGCCGCTGCTGCTGTTGTGGGCCTGGTGTTGTCGCCCACTGGGATTTCAGGGAACTGTGTAGCTGCATCAACACTTGGGATAGCTGTTGTTGTGCTGATGCGCTTGGGGGGTGCGGAATTGCGACATAGGTTTTCCTGTTCCGCACCCGTCGGCCATCCTCCTGATGTGGTGATTCCCTGGTAACAGTGAAGCATACGTTTCACCGCCGTTTGTAGCGACTGGGTTAGTCCTTGTAGGGGAGTGGCAAGAGTGAGAATCAGCATATTCGTCGGTGTTGTTGATCAAATCAGCATACGTGCCGACGGACGTGTTGTCTACGGAAAGAACTGTGGCAAAGTACTGGGTGTCCTCACCATCGTCCTCTGGATAGAATTCCATGGGCTGAGGTGCAAAGGCCCCTGGGTGTGCTTCTCCTGTATGGTTCTTTCCCAAAGTGTGCTGGTAAGCTGCCTCATATGTGGACTACAGCCAATTATTAAATAAATCAGGTGACGGGCTGGAAGATGTAGCATTTGCATACTTCGGTGGATTGTCCTTGGGATGCTTTACTTCTTGTGGAAATAACACCCTTTCAATAATAAGTTTTGCCACACAATCTCCTTTCTTGATAAGGGCTGGTAGGATAGTGTGGTTGAAGACCAATACTGTGACCTCATCATGATAATCGCTAGCAAGTACTCCGGTCCTGATATGTAAGCCAGGCTTCTTTGTGATGCTTGACCCTGCAATGATACGGCCATAATATCCCTTGGGAAATTTCGGGCTTACTCCGGTTGACACCAGATTCTGCCCTCTGGGTCCTATGTGGCAATAGTCACTTGCCACTAGATCATATCCTGTTGTTCCTTCAGCACTTTTGCTAAGTAAATTAGCATTAGGGGATAATCGCCTTACCCTTAAGCAGGACAATTCCTCAGTTAGGACTGTAATTATATGGGAGGAATGCAGCTCTTCAATGTACTCGTCTAAGGCTGCTGCCACTGCGGCTACAGGAGTATTATTAATGGTAGTCAAATGTTTGTAGAAAGTGATTATACTACCTTCAATTTCAAAAATCTAGGGGATATTTCTTCCTTTGTTGGCCATTCTTTTCTAAGTTGGTTTTGGCTTTTATTAGACTGTGATGATCCTTGGATTTACTTGAGTATTTAGGGGATATTTTAGTGCACTCATACTTGAGATTAACCTAAATTTCATGTGGGTATTCTTAGCCTTAACTTTTCTTTTTCCTTGAGCTTTGAATGTTCTGTTATTTTCTCAACACCCACTGCATCCATCCCCTTCCAAATTAGTGCATATATATCTATCATGCCCAGCTTGTAAATATTTCTATTAAGTACTCTCTTTTTAGGGCTTTAGTGAATATACCAACTAATTATTCCTTTGATGGTGTGTACTACAAATTAATCTGTTTATTCAACACCTTTTCTCTGAAAAAATGGAGGTCAAGTTCTATGTGCTTTGATTCTCCCATGGAACACAAAGTTATTTGAGATGTGTCGAGTTGATTGGTTGTCACAATAAATTTCTGTGGCCTCTTTTCTAGGATATTCTATCTCTTGTAGGAATGATTGCAGCTATATAAGACTTCACATGTTTCCATTGCTATTGACCCGTATTATATACTTCTGTATTGTATCTTGTTGCTATACTTTTCTTTTTGCTCTTCCAAGTGATCAAATTACCTCTAATAAATATGCAATATCCTGATATTGATCTCCTATCAAAAATTGATATTACCCAATCAGCATCTGTGTAATATTGGATGTTTAAATCTCCATATTTTCTGTAACATAGTTCCAGTCCAGATGTCTTCTTTAGTTACCTTAAGATCTTGTATACTGCTTCCATGAGAGACTTTTTCGGGGATTGCATGAATATCATGTACATTGCTTTCTCAGAATATCAATTCTTGTGATAGTTAAAATAAATAAGTTTTTCCACTATCCTTTTGTACTATTTTTGGTCATTGACTTCAGTACCTGTGTCTATATTTGAATCTATGGGTGTCTTTGAAATTTTTCTTTCCAGTGTGTCTATTTCAGTTAACAAATTCAATGTATACTTCCTCTAAAATAATACCAAACCCTTTGTTAAATGAGCTGCTTCTATTTGCAAGAAATATTGCTGCTCGTCCAAGTCTTTCATCTCATATTAAGTTTTCAGAAACTCTTTGAGATCCTTGATTCCTTCACCGTCATCTCCAGTTACTAAATATCATCTATACAAACCAGCAAAATAATTCTCTTTCCTGACTTTTTTTTAATAAATACTGAATAATCAGATTGACTTATTTGAAATCCATATTCTTCCAATGTTGTATTGAACCTCTCAAACCAGGCCCCAGGGGACTGTTTGAGACCATACAAAGATCTTCTCAGTTTATAGAACAGCTGCTCTCTTTCAGAGTTGAGGTCCCCTTGAAAAAAAAGATATTCCTTACATTCATTCGTGAGAGGTTTCAGTTCAAGTTAATTGCCAAAGACAGTATTACGCTTACTGAGTTTAGCTTTACGATTGGTAAAAAGTATCAAAATAATATACTCTATAAGTCTGCGTAAACCCTTTTACTACCAGCCTGGATTTGTATCTCTCAATTCTCCCAATTAGTTTATATTTAATAGTATATATCCACTTGTATCCTACTCCCATTTGGTAGTGGTACTATTTCCCATATGTTGTTTTGATGTAAGGCTTCCATTTCTACTTTCATTGTTTGCCTCCAATTTGAATTACTCAGTGCTTCTATTTTGGGTGTAACAATGGAGGAGTTGGGCTGGGCAAAGCGTTTAAAGTTTGGGGACAATTTCACATATGATACAAACTGACTAATAGGGTATTAAGCTTATGTACTTCTTTTTTTTTTCTCAGTGCTATATAGGGAGGCAATATTCAGTTTGAGTAGAGGGTGTACCTGAGCTCTCAGTGGCCTGTTCTTGTGTCTGTGTCTGTTCTAGACCCTTTGAGGTGATAATTGGTGGATTGGTTTGTTGATCAAATCCAAACTTTTATCTCCGGTGGTAGATAATTCCAAACCTATTGTCATCTCCTTTCTTATACATTACAGATGAAGGATCATCAACTGGTAGAGGCAAAAACAAGTTGGGTTAGGGTTCAACGTTGTTTTGAGGATCAAGTCATTACTGTTTGTGTTATTTTAATGGAGTACATTTTCAAGAAAGATTACATCCATGGCTATATATTTTTTGTGGTTCTTTGGATCTTAACACTTATAACCCTTACGTGTTCTACAATACCTTAGGAATACACATTTAATTGTTTTAGGTTGGGGTTTGTCTCTATTTGTACTTAAGTCTTGAACAAAACAGATACATCCAAATACTTTGAGATTCATGTGAAATGTCTCATTGTTAGGGCATAGGACTTGTAAAGGACTCTTATTTTGAAATAGTTCGGAAGGAGCTTTGTTGATTAAATAGCAAGTTGTTTGAACTACATCCCCCCAAAAGCTATATGGCAAGTTTTGCTGGATCAGAGTGGATTTAGCAACATCTGAAAGGTATCTGTTTTTTTTTAGCCACACCATTTTGTTGTAGTGTTGCAAGACATTAAGCTTCAAAATAATTCTATTGTCTTGGAGATATTTTTGGAACTCTCTTGAGGTGTATTCTTCTCCATTATCAATTCTGAAAGTTTTAATAGATGCATGATACTGATTCTATACTTCTTTGTGAAAAAAATTGAATATAAGAGTGACATTAGATTTGTTTTTCATTAGGTACATCATCCATCAATAAAACTTACAAAGTACTTGTATCCAGCTAAAGAACTATTTCTGGATGTCCATACATTACTGTGGACCAAAAAAAAGAATTGACTGTAAACTTTTCTGATTAACTCTAAAAGTGTATGTACTTCTGCGATACTTGACAAACTCACAGGTTTTACAAAAAGACTTTAAATAAAAGCTAAGCTTATGGAACATAATTTTCAGCTTAGAAAAGGAAAAATGACCTACTCTATAATATTAAGAGTATCTTTTCTTGCTAGCTTACATAGACTTGAGATTTCTTTCCACCAGATTCCAGAAGGTATAAGCCTCCATCTTCAATCCCTGTAATTGTTTTTCTTGCTTGAAGGTCCTGAAAAATACAATGAGATATTGATAGCTTACTGATGTAGGACAACTACATCTTTTTTCACAGTAAAATTAGAGATCCAGTCCAAGTTGAATTCCAACTCCAATCAGGATCCGTCAAGATTCGTACAGCTACAGTCCAAAGGCCATATCTCCTAAGATATTGATCCAAATTCAGCAAATAACTATCCGTTGGAAAGCTGAGATCGATTCCTACAAGTCTCTTATTTACTATTTTGGATAATTCGGATTTTATATTGATCAAAATTAGGATTTATTTATCAGTCCGAGTCAATAACAGTCCTAGCCCAATAAGGAATAGGATTTATATATCTTTATTTAAGATATGTTAAGTAGAATTCTTAGTAGAGTCTAAGTCCTATTTTTAGTCTATACCAAGTAGGACTCTAAGTTTATCAGAGGGCTATATATACAGCCCAAGGTTGTAACAAAAGGAAGAAGACTTTTCTATCAATAATATTCTCTTATTTTGGGTTTGTTCCCTTTTTATCTTCCTTGTGGATTCAAGGATCTATCGTGGTGAGAAGACGGTGATCTTCTTCCTATCCCTTGTGCCCCCTCCGGCTACATCAAGCGGATCTATCATTGCGAGAAGACGGTGATCTTCTCCCTATTCCTCATGCCTTCCTCCCGCTGCATCAAGTGAAGACGGTGATCTTCTCCCTATCTCTCGTGCTTTCTCCCCCTGCATCAAGAGAAGACGACGCTCTTTCTCCGACCCCTCGTGCCCCTCTTCCCGCTGCATCAAGTGGTATCAGAGCGACGTTGTTCCTGAGCTCAACTCCATTGATCGTAGTTGGTGGCAACAACTCCATGGACAGTGATCTAGGAGATTATCAAATTCGAGATTTGATTAAACAAAATTTTCTTGCTTCTATCACTAGGAAGTATGAAGCTTTGAAACAGATTGAAACTAAGAACCAAGTTCATCAATTGATCGTCGAAGAGGCTCGCGGTCCGATGTCTTGGAGATCAACAGACGAAGCTATTCAGGAAAACCAAAACCATGGTGAGGTGAATATTCCATACTTTCATGGCTATGAGAATTTATTTATTTGGATCGATAAAGTTGAGAAATTCTTTAAGTTTATGGAGATTCCTGAAGAGAAGAAGGTGAAAATTGTTGAATACAAGCTTGATGGTTATGCTTCATCTTGGTGGGAGCAAATTCAAGTCCAAAGAACACGTGAAGGCAAACCAAAAATTCGCTCATGGGTGAAGATGCTCAAACTATTCAATATAAAGTTCTCAAAAGGGGATCAAAATCAGGTAAAACAGATCTCTCATCCGAAGGCTTCTGGCATTGAAATCAATGGAGACAACCATGAGGTATTAATTCCACATCTTACTAACTTTCCTCTAGTATTGAATTATCAAGTCAAAGAAGAGGCTGTGGATCGTGTGGAAGACAAACAAACTAGTGAAGAATTTATTGAGAGCCCCAAAGATTCTTTCTTTGATGAATTAGAAGATCATACAAAAGTAGCTTTGGATGTTACAGAAAATTTTCAAGATACTATCTATGAGAATTCATATGAATCAGTTGACAATCTTGAAGGCTGCAAGAAAGAGTTTTCTACTTGTGAAAATATTGACTGTGCTAGTCAAGATTATTCTTTGAAGTCATCTAAAGCCAACTCTCTTGAACAACTAGAGAAAATTTCTACAGAAGTTATCACTATGCAAGATTCAAAATTTGCAATGGCATATCCAAATTATTGTTGCAATTGTCAGCAAACTTGCGAAGAATACTTTCATTGCATGAGAACAAATCATAAGTTGGTGTGTACAAAAAATTTATTTCAAATAAGGTCAAAAGGAATCCTGCAAAAGTTTAAGTGGTTGTGTCGAAGAAAAATAGGAAATAAAAGTGCTGAAGATGTTACTCGAAGAAATCTTATTGGTTTACACCATCAAGTTTTATGTTGGAAAGAGTTCAAGGGGAGCACAACTGCACCAATGGAGACTCCAATCTTTGACTTGAGGACAAGTCTTTTACAAGTGGAGGGGTCTGATGTAGGACAACTACATCTTTTTTTCACAGTAAAATTAGAGATCCAGTCCAAGTTGAATTCCAACTCCAATCAGGATCCGTCAAGATTCGTACAGCTACAGTCCAAAGGCCATATCTCCTAAGATATTGATCCAAATTCAGCAAATAACTATCCGTTGGAAAGCTGAGATCGATTCCTACAAGTCTCTTATTTACTATTTTGGATAATTCGGATTTTATATTGATCAAAATTAGGATTTATTTATCAGTCCGAGTCAATAACAGTCCTAGCCCAATAAGGAATAGGATTTATATATCTTTATTTAAGATATGTTAAGTAGAATTCTTAGTAGAGTCTAAGTCCTATTTTTAGTCTATACCAAGTAGGACTCTAAGTTTATCAGAGGGCTATATATACAGCCCAAGGTTGTAACAAAAAAAGAAGACTTTTCTATCAATAATATTCTCTTATTTTGGGTTTGTTCCCTTTTTATCTTCCTTGTGGATTCAAGGATCTATCGTGGTGAGAAGACGGTGATCTTCTTCCTATCCCTTGTGCCCCCTCCGGCTACATCAAGCGGATATACATTGCGAGAAGACGGTGATCTTCTCCCTATTCCTCATGCCCTCTTCCCGCTGCATCACTTACATAGACTTGAGGGCTTTTGTGAGCTGGTTTACTAAGAGTAAATTACAAGCAAACTTGTCAATTAAGAGAGCAGGGATGAAATTCACTGTTTCAACTTACATACTACCCCTAAAACATGTTCTCCATTCCAAGATTACATGCTTTAATTGTACTAGGTTTGACAATGATGATAACAGTCTAGGATTGTCAGTCATATAAATTTGTTGCTCTTTGAGTCAATGACGTAGCAACAAGCGTGGTAGACGAGGAAAACACCATTGCCTCTGTTAAGAACTCCTTGAATCCACAAGGAAGAGAGAAAATTCACTAAAGTAGAACTTTATTGAGAATAAAAGTTGTCTCCCGTCCATAGGACTGAAGGCCTATTTATACAAATACCAGAAATCCAATTTGGGTAAGTTTCTGGTTTCCCAAGTCCTAAACTGAATATAACTCAGTTTAAACCCATTAATTGGGTTGGTAGAAGTTCCAAATAAGTTAACCTACGAAAATAAAATCCTAAATAAAGATTCATCCTTCCCAAGTCCTAAACTGAATAGGATTCAGTCCAAAATTGGTCTTGGGTTGGTGCAATCCGAGAATAAGACCTAAGACACCATAATAAAGAGAATTTTAAACATAGAAAGTTACTAAGTAAGGTAAATCCTAAGTTTAAATAGAAGAGTGAATCAAATCATTTGTCATGGTCCCTTGACTTCTGAATTAGCTTCTTTTGATATTCTTGAACTTCCTTTGAGTGTCCTACATCAGTGTCCCCTTCTTGTAAAGAACTCATCCTCGAGTTACTTTGTCGTAATGTGCAATCCTCAGGTGCATAGTAGTCAAACAAATCTTGAATATTAAAAGTGTTTGAGATCCCCAAATCCTTCGGGAGGTCGATGACATAGGCATTGTTGTTTATCTTTCTCAGTATCTTCAGTGGCCCAATGTTCTTCTGTTTCAGTTTGTTGTAAGTTCCAGCTGGAAACCGTTCCTTCCTCAAGTGCACCATCACCAGATCTCCTTCTTGAAACTCTTTTGAACGCTTATGAATATCCGCTTTAATTTTGTATTTGGCATTGGATTCTTCTAATTTCTTCTTTACCTCAGTATCTGGTTTACCTCAGATCTCCTTCCTCAAATTCAGCTTGTGCGAGGGCATAGTCCCACTGCTTTGGTTTGTCTCTTGCAAGACACCGAATGATGTTTACAAGTGTTCGATTCACCACTTCAGTTTGTCCATCTGTTTGTGGATGATAAGCACTACTAAATTGTAGAGACGTATCAAATCGCTTCCACAAGGTCTTCCAAAAGTGACTTAGAAATTTTGTGTCACGATCAGAAGTGATAGTCTTTGGCACTCCATGTAGCCTTACAATCTCTTGAAAGAATAGATTAGCCACCCTTGTTGCATCTGCTGTTTTCTTACATGGAATGAAGTGTGCCATCTTGGAAGATCTGTCGACAACAACAAATACTGAATCTAAGCCTCGTTGAG
>RXID01009483.1:585-37397 GCA_005019695.1 Trichopus zeylanicus subsp. travancoricus
AGGAGAAGAAAAAGGAGAAGCAAAAGTAGAAGAAGAAGAAGAAGCAGAAGAAGACGAAGAAGAAGAAGAATCAGAAGTAGAAGAAGAAAAAGGAGAAGCAAAAGTAGAAGAAGAATCAGAAGCAGAAGATGAAGAAGAAAGGGAAGAAGAAGAAGAAGCTGAAGGAGTAGGAGGAGGAGGAGGAGGAGAAGAAGAAGAAAAAGAAGAAGAAGAAGAAGAGGAAGAAGGGGAAGAAGAAGGAGAAGAAGAAGTAGAAGGAAAAGGAGTAGAAGAAGGCGAAGGCGAAGTAGAAGAAGAACTTAGACTCCACTAAGAGTTCTACTTAACATATCTTAAATAAAAATATCTAAATGCTATTCCTTATTGGGCTAGGACTGTTATTGACTCGGATTGATAAATAAACCCTAATTTTGAACAAAAAAAATTCCGGATTATCCGAAATTGTAAATAATAAACTTGTAGGAATCGATCTCAGCTTTCCAATGGATAGTTATTTGCTGGATTTGGATGAATATCTTAGGAGATATGGCCTTTAGACTGTAACTGTATGAATCTTGACGGATCCTAATTGGAGTTGGAATTCAACTCGGATTGGATGTCTAATTTTACTATAAAAAGGATGTAGTTGTCCTACATCATCCGTCTACTACTCCTTCTCCATCTCCTGCTTTTTCTTCTCCATCTTGATGGATCTGCTTAGATAATGATGACAAGCAAACCCAAAAAAAAGAAAACAAAAAGAAACAACGAATGGAGAGTTTGGTGATAAATAAAAAGATAAGTATCTCCCCACCAAGGTGACAATGTCATCACACATTAGATGAGATAGAGATGATAAGCAAGTTCACCACCAAGGTGGTAATACAAGCAACCACACCTTAGATAAGAACTTTGAATAATTCCATCACACTTGAAGGAATTCAAGTAATAAGAATTGATAAACCTTGAAATTCAATTCAAAAACCTACTTTAAAGAAGTTTGATTGAACTCCAAACTAAAAAAAGAAACCCTAATTACATTTAGAATTCTCCTACTTATAGGTACTAGATAAGGTATAATAAATATAACACTTGAAAAGACTAAAGGTTTACCTTGGAATCTAGTTAAAAGACCCACAGAATTTCAAAAGGCACCTAAAATTCCAAGTAATATTAAATTTAGTCAAATGGGGCAATGCTCCACTTAAGAAGATTCTGGTAGGATGAAACAATACCAGACCTCCAAAACCTTTTGAAATTGAGTGTGGTGCTTCTGGAGTTGGAATTGGAGCTGTGCTATATCAAGAGGGTTGCCCTATTGCCTATTTCAGCGAGAGAACTATAAGGTTCTTTATTAAACTATTCTACTTATGATAAAGAGTTTTACACTATTATTCGTGCACTTGAGACAAGACAGCGTTATCATGAGTGGCTAAAGCATTTAAAAGAGCAAATGTAAACTCAGAAGGATGCATGCTCAGTAGGTTGAGATCTTACAATCATTTTCATCTATTATCAAACACAAATCTGGCAGTCCAAATGTAGTGGCGGATGCACTATCCAGAAGACATGCATTGCTTTCTATGCTCCATGTGAAATTGCTTGCATTTGAAATGGTAAAGGAGTTGTACCAAACAGACCCAAATTTCTCTTCCATATATTCTTCCTGTGATAAGAACGTTGTGGACAAATATTTCAAACATGATGGCTTTCTGGTCAAGTCTGAGAAATTATGCATTCCTCAAAGTTCATTAAGAGAGCTTTTAATTCGAGAAGCTCATAGTGGTTGTCTTGCAGGTCACTTTGGGATTAACAAAATCTATGGCAATGCTACAGGAACTTTTTTATAAAGAATGTGAATGTGAAAGCAATTGTTGATAGATGTATTGCTTGTCATAAGGCCTTAGCATGCACACCCCTCTCCCAGTTTCAGAAATCCCATGAACTGATGTGAGCATGGACTTTGTACTTGGGCTGCCAAGAACACAAAGGGGAAAGGATTCTCTATTATGGTGGTAGCAGACTGATTTTTGAAAATGACTCATTTTATTCCCTGTCACAAGACAGATGATGCCTCTCACATTGCATATCTATTCTTCAAAGAGATTATTATTAAGCTTCATGGAGTTCCCAAAAGTATTGTTTTAGATCGTGATTTAAAGTTCCTTAGTTATTTCTGGAAGACATTGTGGAGAAAGTTAGGAACCAAACTGTTGTTTAACACCACATGCCACGAACTGATTGGCAAACTGAGGTGATAAATCAAACTCTATCAACCTTGTTGAGAACTTTGATGAACAAGAACTTGAAAAGTTGGGATGAACACCTAGCGCATGCAGAGTTTGCTTACAACAGGTGCACTCATCGCACTACAGGGAGTACTCCATTTGAGATTATTTATGGCCTCAATCCTATCAACCAAATTGATCTCACTCCACTTTCTGAGCTGGAAAGAGTTTGTTTTGATGGTAATGAAAAACAATGAAGATGATACATGAGCAGATTCAGAGACAAATTGAGAAGAAGAGTGAAGCTTACAAACAAGCAGCTGATAAGCATAGGAAGAAAGTTCAGTTTGCTCCAGGAAACTTGGTGAGGATTCAATTGCGAAAAGAAAGGCTTCCAAGCAAGAGGAAGTCAAAGTTGAAGCCACGAGCTGAAGGCCTATTCAAGGTATTGCAAAAAGTTGGGAAAAATACTTATAATATAGACTACCTGAAGACTGTATGTTTCAGCTACTTTTTGCCCTATCCCAAAAATGTAGACCTACTGGATTTGAGGACAAATCCTTCCCAACAAGCAGATATTGATGCATCAGCTAGTGACAACTAAATTCAAGAGAACATTGGGCCAGTTACCAGGTAAAAGTTGAAGCTGAGTCAAGCATTTTCCTTCAAGAACAAGTGGGCTGACACATTTTCCTTCAGCCTACTAGAATCATCTCAAGTGGAGTATTGCCCAATTTGACTAAATTTAATATTACTTGAAATTCTAGGAGCGTTTTGAAATTCTAAGTATCTTTTAACTACTTTCCAATGTAAACCTTTAGAATTTCAAGTGTTATATTTAAGGAAAAGAAGAAAAAGAAGAAGAAGAAGTAGAAGGAAAAGAAGAAGAAGAAAGATATGGAGATGGATAAGAAGAAAAAGGAGAAGAAGAAGATAACAAGAAGAAGAATAAGAAGAAGAATAAGAAGGATATGGAGATGGATAAGAAGAAAAAGGAGAAGAAGAAGATAACAAGAAGAAGAAGAAGACTTTGGAGCATGCTCGGTCTTCAATGTGGCTTTGAGGAATTGAAGGAACAACTTGCTCAATTGATGACAAAAATGCAGCAACCACATGGGACAAGGAGAAGAACACTGCCACCTCTACAACAACTGAATCTTTCTTCTAGTGGTGAATCGTCAAGTGATTATGAACCTAAGGAAAAACAAAATCCTATGTTGTGAAGACAGCAGAGGCAACAAAAAAGATGATTTGAAGGTGGAAATTCCTGCATTTAAAGGTAGATCACCTCCAGAAGAATTCATTGATTAGGTGCAATGTGTAGACAGAATTTATTATTACAAAGGCTACTCAGATAAAAAAAGATACAAGATGGCTGCATTGTGAACTGACAGAGTAATCTAGTCTATGGTGGAAAAACTTGCAAGCTCAAAGAAATGTGATAGCAAGCATGGCATAAAGAGCTGGGTCAAAATGAAGCATTGATGTAAAAAAGTTTGATTCCAGAAAGCTACAAGCAAGATCTATATTTCAAGCTATAAGGGCTGAAGCAATATGCTAAGTGCGGAAGATTATATTCAAGAAATTGAGACTCTAATGCTGAGGTGCAATTTGAATGAACCACAAGAGCAGACTGTTGCACGGTTTCTTGGGAGACTGAACAAAGAAATTGCCAATGTGGTGGAGTTGTAGAACTTCTCTTCCCTTGAAGATGTCATTAAGCTGGCTACCAAGGTGGAGAAACAAATCAAAGGTGTCTAAAAGATCCTCTTTTAGAATTCGTGACAAAGGCTCTATTCCTAACAAGGGAAGTTCTTCAAAGGGTGAATCCTCTAAAGCTGAAGCTAACTCTAAGTCAAAGAAAGAAAAGGAGCAGGAGGGTGCCTCTCAACTTCAAAAGAAGAACAACCAGATCAAGCGCTTCAAATGTCTCGGCCATGGCCTCGTTTCTTCAGAATGCTCCAACTGAAAGGTGATGACTATACAAGAATTTGTTATGAAAATTCTGACCATAAAGAAGAAATTCTTGACGATTGAGAGAATGAACCAAATATTGACTGATGAAGTGCTTGTCATTTGGACACTTTCAAATATGCAGGTTAACTGTGATGAAGAGCAAAGACAATATTTTTCAAACAAGAAAAACTAAGTTATTCAAGTTCTTTTTACCAAAGAATTCCTGCTCTGATGGCGTGACGAGTCATTAGAAAACTAAATGCTCCTCAAGGTGCAGCTGAGGATCTGGGGACCTTCTCAAGCATAGGATAGGCAATTGAGACATAGAGGAGTGTAACATAGGCTTCATGTTCCATTGTTGGAGTGTGAGATTGTGTCATGCCTTCTGCTCTTAGTGAAAGAGGAGAGTTGTGACAGCTGGATTCTCCCTTCTCCAAGCTCTTCCTCACCATCAAACTACTCATAACTGGACAATGAATCGCTCACTTTCCCTCCTCTCCATCCCATCTCTGAACTCAAGCCTGACCTTCGAATAGCAAGAAAGATCTTCAAGAATTGCATAGATAGAGAAGGAGAAAATGAACCAACCCGGGGACCAAAAAAGAGAAATGATCAGAATGATTGAGGAAAGAAAGAAAATGGTGGCCCCTTTCACCCAGGGGACAACGCTTAGTCTCACGAAATCTGAGGGTTAGGGCTTAAGCAGTCAGATGAGAAATGGCAGTCAAAAGTGGAGCATACCCTCAGCCTAGCCCTAAAAGGAATGGATTGACCGAAATTAGTTCCGACTTACCCAAGAGACAAGAGTGAGAATCGAACAGTTGAAACTCCGGTCCTTGGCCACTACGTTGATTGATTTCTCTTCAACAGTACACCAGCTCACCCACTATCTCCTGGTTAAGCTCTGCCTTTGAAAAGAAAAAGTAACTGAGTACTGAGTGTGGGCTTTCGAACTCTACCTCCAACTACCAGCAATCCAGTCTGTTGGTGAATTCTTCTTTCATAGCGGAGGATTCAGGGTATTATAGAAAATAAATAAGGGAAGGGCACTACAAGATAAAATCCCATAGTGGCGGTACGCGAAACAACATACAGGGATCTACTTGGAGATCAAGAATTCTCACTATTTCTTAGATTCATGGATCAAATTAGATTCGGTGGAATCTTTCACTAACATTGTTTCCACCAAGAACATTTTGTCACAGCCTTAGCACTCTCCTTGCTAAGGAAAGCATGTGGCACCTGAACTAAGCCTTTTGTTAGCTCAAGTCAGCCCTTATATGACCAAAAATCAAGGAGTCTTTCCATATGTGAAGTTGGGCCTCGAAGTCTGAATTGCTATCTTTGCCTCCTGTGTTGTGTCCTTCCCCAGTGCAAGCAGCCCACAAGCAGTCGGCCATAGCATTGTGAGCGGCAAGCAGGAGAAGTATGTCACAATACTCTAGCTAGTCGGAAAATACAATTGCTTTTTTTACATGCTCATGAGACTAATTGAAGCTAAATGACAATCTGAACCTACATTGTCGGAGGTCCAGTCTCAAGAGACAGAGTTCTTCCAATCCACAAAAATTGAGAAAAAGGCCTTTGTTACTTTGTGATCCTAGGGATCTAACTCTATGGGAACCCTGACTTCCTGCTTCTCTCTCTTCTGCTTCCAATAGGACTTGCTCCTCCCACCCGCCACCCTAGCTCTTCCTTATCTAGTAAATTCACAGTCTCTGCGATGATCCTAAAGCACCCACAACAAGCTAGGAAGAAGCCCACCGGCAGTCCCGAACCTAATAGCCCTTCATCTCCAAAGGATGCCTAATTGTACCCACTGAGTCAGGTCATGCACAATATGAAAATACGAGTTAGGGTCATCCACAGGCTTGTTGATAGTTTCTGGTATATATAGGGTCTTAACGCTTGTGAGCATGTGCCTGCGGTGTGGTAAGGCACCACCATGTTGTGCCAGTAGACAACTCTGGTGTGCAAAGGTCCATAGTCTTGGAAATTACTTTCTCAAATTCTCCAGAATCTCAACATAGGTTAACACCAGCTCTCTCCTCGAATCAACACAACTCCCTCTCACAGTTTTACTTACCTCTGCAGACATCTGTCTCCTGCCATGATTCCTTTCGAGTGCCTGGCATTGTGTCTAACCGCCCGGTTATCCGGGACTCCCGGCGATTATCTGCGGAAGCTCAGCGCTTTTTGCGGATTTCGAGTGGAGAACAACAAGAAATAAGAAAGAGATATGGAAAACTCTCAGATTCTTATTGCTCTTTGGACAATTCTGCAAACTCCTTGGACATGCCTTACAATGGGACTGCTGCGCCCTTTATATAGAGGGCGGGCTGAGCTCATGACGTAAGCGCTTACGTCATTCTGCTATAGTGCGCTACAGTGCTACAGTGTACTTGCTACAGTGTACAGTGTACCTGCTATAGTGTACAGTGTTCTGCTACAGTGCGCACCGCCCCTACGTACAGTGGTCACCGTCCTATGCACAGTAACCCTATACTAGAGTACAGACTACTACAGTGACAGCTGTCCTACAGTGACAGCTGTCTGTACGACTACAATAGTTACAATGACAGCTGTCTGTCAGCTACAGTGACAGCTGTCGGTACGGCTACAATAGCTACAGTGTAGCTACAGTGTTTTATTCTTTTCACACCTTCCCACCACGCTCTGCTTGTTAGTTGTGGCGGCTACTTGCTACTGGTACTAGGGCCTTTTCCCCCACCGCGCTTCCGCAGGTGTATGGATAGAGGAAGGTTGCTGGTGCGGGAGATAGCATCTTGGACTGATTGGGTAGCGTTCTGCAGCTGCTGGTTGATGCGTTCGATGGCAGGGAACCATGTTGCCCAGAACTGGTACTGAGTGCTCAGTCTCCTGCACTCCTGCATCTTGATTGTGTGTAGGGCGCAAAGTTCTTGCAACGTCATGATTGCTGCAGTTGCTGTTGTAGGTTTGAGTTGGTCACTTTGTTTAGTGATTCCTGCAGGTGGAGTATCATCTTTGTCAATTGTTGCTGCGCCTGTTCCGTTGGTGCTGCTTGAACCTCCTGAAATGCTAGTGTCGTAAGTCCTAGTGCGTCGCTGTCTTTTTCGTCCGGCCATCCTGCACATACTAGAGAAGATAGTAAACGGGACAAGGCATCAGCTAGCTGATTGTCCTTGCCGTCGATATGCTCGAAGTGCACTGGGATGCCGATCCCTGTTATATAATCTGTGAAAGCAATCCACCGGACTCTAGATGGCTTGTGATTGGGAGACTTGTTGAAGAAGCTGATGATTGCTTGACAGTCTGTCCTGATAGTGAGCTCCTTCTTATCCAAGTAGTAGATTTTTAAGGCTTCCAGGGAATGCATGACAGCGTATATCTCCGCGTCTATGGTGGACTTGAGCGGATTGAATTTACCACTAGCGTAGGCGCATACGCGCTCAGTGGATTTTGGGTCATGCTTGTACGGCTTCCACTTGCATATGCCTCCCCATCCCTCCATGCATCCGTCAGTCTCCAGGATAAGGTAGCTTTCTGTAGGGGGTACTTCGAGATCAGGCAATTGCTGTACCAGCTGTTTGATCTGCTCGACCAAGGCCCAGTCCTGTTGGTTCATTCGTCTTTCTCCAGTTGGGCTGGTTTTGGCGTACAGTGGGCTGAGTAGCTTGCCTAGATTTGGGATATAGTTCCTGGCATAGTTGAGGATTCCAAGCCAAGAGCGAAGCCCCTTTAGAGTCATCAATGACTTATTTTGTACTTCGGTAATCCTTTTGATGATGTGTGGTTGCAGCTTAATCTTTTGATTACCGATAATTGTGCCAAGGAATTCCACCTCGGCCACTGCGATCTTCATTTTGGTGGGGCTTAGAACAAGCCCATGTTCTTCACAAATGCTCAACATGATGTTGAGATGCTTTGCATGCTCTTCCTCAGTCTGGGAGAAGACCAGGATGTCGTCGATGTAAATGGCGATGAAGTCTTCCGTCCCTTGAAAGCAGGAGTCCATTTTCCAAAGGAAAATGGAGGGAGCATTCTTTAATCCGAATGGCATGACTAGCCATTCGTATAGTCCCGTCGGGACCCAGAAGGCGGTCCACTCTATTGAATCCGGGTGCATGGCCACCTGATGAAAGCCACTTTTTAAATCAAATTTAGAATAGACTTTACTGTGGCTTACCCTCCTTAGGATTGTATTTATCCCCGGAAGGCTGTACTGGTCTTTATTTGTAAGGTCGTTGAGGCGTTTGTAGTTGAAGACCAGTCTCTCCTTGCTCTTCTCCTCTTTCCCGGTGTCTGGGTCAACTGTTGTGCCAGAGTTGACTATGAAGGCTGTTGTTCTATGTCGGCTTTTGCTCGGCCTGATGACCCCTATGCTGAGCAGGGCTTCTATATGCCGCTTGAATGTGTCTTGTAACTGCGGCGTGACGTGCTTCAGTGGTCTGTCTTCTATGATAAAATCTAGATTTTTTATATCCAGATGGCAGATTACATTATTTTTTGCCCAATGCTTGAGCGGGTCTTCCCCAATGAATCCCGCTTCCTTGAGCCTTGTGATTATGGGCTGGAATTTACGCAGGAAGGATTCCCTGCTGATACCGACGTTGTAGTACACTGACTGCTGGATGTCAATGTACTCGTCTTCCTCCAATTCCAGCTCGTCGACTGTGGCTGCCACCGATGCTGTAGGGGAGGTGCTGATAACAGTTAAGTTTTTGTAAAAGGTAACAATGTTACCTTCAATCCTAACCCCTCCTTGCATGGCCTTGATGAAGTTGTATCCAATGATCATCTGGATGCCATCACCTAACTCCATCTTGAAGCTATATGTGTAGGGGATTTTGAAGCTATTATCCCCAATATGCATTTTTCCTCCTTTCAGCTTCTTGCTAGCAGTTTGCTTTGAGTTTATTCCACTAAAGTGCACAATGAAGTTGTTTGCTTCCAATGCCTCTGGTGGTACTGACGCTTCATCTATACAACACGTTGTGGGTCCAGTGTCTAGTATCGCCCTTACCCGAATCCTGGGGATGTTAGGCAATTCCAATTCCACAAGCATGTTATAAAGCATGTTTTTTACCAGCTTCGGTCCTGATGCTGGTTGGGCTGACCCTTCTGTTGCTGCCTTGTAGACAGTTTCTTGGAGCAAGACGCTCGTGTACTCTTCTTCTTCTTCGGCCTCCTTTCCTTTGCCACGCTCTTCATCTTTCGTGCCAAGTTCTTCATAATCTTCTCGTAGGTTCTTTTCCAGTTCTAGCTCCTGAGCCTTTTGCTTGTAGTATGCTACCTCCTTTTGCAGTCTCTCAATCTCCCCTTCACACCACGTAACGTAGTGTTGCTGCTCTTGTAGCAGCTTTTGGGAAGGAAATGGTTCAGGCGGGGCTGGTGTAACCGGGACCTCCGTCTTGAAATAGTACGGCCCGCACAAATTGCAGGCTGTAACTTTGCAATTAGGGCAGTGTATTCTTGCCCTCTCCATGATCTGGCGTTGGCAACACAAGCACTTTTCCTCTTGTGGCTGCACAAAACTGTTATGCTGCCAAGAGTGCATACAGTTTTCCTGGAAGGCAGGTAACGATACCTGAGGGTGATATCCTCCTTCAATTTCACCCAATACGTAAGTGGCTTCTTCCTGCGGGAGCTGGCCTGGGGAACTGGTGGACTCAGCAGGTTCCTCCTCTTCGTTGTCTGGGTATTCCTCCCATTTTATTGGGTAGTCCAGGTCTCCTGCTAAGAATTCCTGGTGCAAAAGCCGATGAAAATAACTTTCATCATCGCTCTCCTCCTCCTCGTGTTGGTGGTAGCTCTCCTCCTGAGGAGCAAGTTGCTGCTCCAAGGTATGCTGTGGGGTGCTCCGCCCCATGAGGAACTGGCCCACCCTTCTTGTTGCTTGCTGGGCGGTGTGAAGGCGCCGATGAGTTCTCCTGTATCCTCGAATCTGGTCTTCGAAGAGTGGAGACGATGTTGACGGTTGTTCCAAGGCCAACTGGATGTTCGGCCTTGACGTCATTCGCCTTCAAGCTTCTCCTGCTCCTCCTTGAGTATGTCGAAAGGGTTTTTGAAAACCCTTAGGCTTCCTTGGGCCTCCTGCGGCCTTTGGATGATGCCGCTTTGCTCTAGCTGAAAAAGAAGCCTTTTTACCTGAACAAGGTCTTCAGTGGTGTGTAAAGATAGTGCGAGACTATCCTTCTCTGGTTGACGAAGTAGCCTGGTTGCTTCAAGTGCAAGTTCCCTGGCGTCTTGTTGTGTGAAAGTTCTACTGTCAAGTATGACAGTTGTCAAGTTCATCAGAGAGTCTCTTAGTCCCGAGATCTCTCGTGTGATGTTCTGGCACAGTTCAAGTACTTGTTTAAAGTTCTTTAGGTGAACTTTTGATGACAGGCAAGTCTTGTCGTAGATTACAGCAAGATTATGTGCTAGCTGATTTGTTGTAACTTTAGATGTTAAAGCAAGGTCAAGGTATTCGAGATTAGAGGTTCGGGAATGCTCATACCATTCTTGAATAAATTTTTCCCATGCGTCAGACATATAAGCTTAATTCATAATTACCAAAACCATCCAAGAGATAAGTTCCAGATTAGAAATAGACTATACTGAGATCACACAGGCGTGCCCTTAGGCTTACAACAGGCCTCCTGCCTCAACTGCCAAGTTAGGGCCTGTTCTTTTTCTCAGATCAGTCACCGCCTAATCCGCATAATACCATAAAGGACGAGAATTCGTAATTGATGAACTCAACCCAAGTCTTAACACGGTAATAAAGTACAGGAAATGGCAAGAACGATCCCTTACCTCATACTCTTAGCACCTTGACCTCGAAGGTGTTTACGCTGCCATATCTTTGACAAGCTCTGATACCACGTGTCTAACCGCCCGGTTATCCGAGACTCCCGGCGATTATCTGCGGAAGCTCAGCGCTTTTTGCAGATTTCGAGTGGAGAACAACAAGAAATAAGAAAGAGATATGGAAAACTCTCAGATTCTTATTGCTCTTTGGACAATTCTACAAACTCCTTGGACATGCCTTACAATGAGACTGCCGCGCCCTTTATATAGAGGGCGGGCTGAGCTCATGACGTAAGCGCTTACGTTATTCTGCTACAGTGCGCTACAGTGCTACAGTGTACTTGCTACAGTGTACAGTGTACCTGCTACAGTATACAGTGTTCTGCTACAGTGCACACCGCCCCTACGTACAGTGATCACCGTCCTATGCACAGTAACCCTATACTAGAGTACAGACTTCTACAGTGATAGCTGTCCTACAGTGACAGCTGTCTGTACGACTACAGTAGTTACAGTGACGGCTGTCTGTCAGCTATAGTGACAGCTGTCTGTACGGCTACAGTAGCTACAGTGTAGCTACAGTATTTTATTCTCTTCACACCTTCCAAAAATATTCATTAAGGATCTAATAAGAACTCGATGAGGGTCCAACACAAGGTTGAACTTGACCCAAATTGAATCAAATCAAACTCGAATCAAAATTAAGTCCTAAACATTAAACTAAATCAAATTAGATTCAAATCAAGATCATGTTTTGAATATCTAATTGAATCATGTGAGACTTAAACCAAACCAAGTTTGAACTTCAGATTGAATTGAGCTAAGATAGGTTGAACTCGCTTAGTCAATCATTCAAATGCCTTATTCAAAAGAAGTCAATAACAATATGCTTGAAGCCATTAGCCACACTTTGAGCTAAGCCAACATATGCTTGAAAGTCATTCACAACATCTTAAATTTAATTGACAATATGCCTAAGAGGCCATTAATTATCAAACCAGAAATAGTCGATATAAGCCAAGGCTACTAACCATTTTGAGCCAAATTAAGATAGGCTTGAACTCGCTCAATCAATCAGCCAAATGCCTTATTCAAAGAAGTCAATTGACAATATGCTTGAAGTCATCAACCACACTTTGATCTAAGCCAACATATGCTTGAAAGCTTGTGGCAGCATCTTAAATTTAATTGACGACATGCCCAAGAAGCTGTCAATTATCAACTCAAAAATGGTCAGCATATGCTAAGACAAGAAACCATTTCAAACTAAACTAACACAAGATTGAACTCACTTAGTCAATTAATCAAATGCCTTGTTCGATCAAAGTCAATCAATGATATGCATAAAGTTGTTGGTCATACTTTGAAACTAGTCAACCCCTAGAATCATTGATGACATGCCACTCCCTCAACCTAGTCAGCCTCTAGAAGCAGTTGATGATGCGTCGCCCCTCAGGTTAGTTAATCTCTAGAAGTAGCTTATGACATACCCTTTAAGATAGCCAACCCCAAGATGCAATTGACAATGTATCCAAACCCTAGATGTAGTTCATGATATTCTTCTTCAGATGCAATTGATGACACATTTGACTCCAGAAGATTATGGTAATGCTCTATTTTGAAAGCTAAACTTAACAAGCCGTCAATGATGCCTTCAAGAGAAGTTAATCACCAATGCCCCAAGCTATTGGTCACACTCCAAGCCAAATCCGACAAGTTATTGGTAATGCTATCAAAAGAAGTTAAACATTGACACCCAAGGTTATTGACCACACTTTAGGCTAAACATGACAAGCTATCAACAATCCTAGCAAAAGGAATTAATTTTGATGCTCTAAGCTAGAGCCACACTTCAAGCCTTTCCCACTTCCCTTCCAATTTCATATTCTTTCATGATTATAAATTTAGATTCATTTCATTATAAAGTGAGGGTATGTCCTTATTTAAGCCATGTATCCTTTTCTTCAAATTAATTAAATGATTCTTTCTTCTTTTCTTTTGTGTTTCTATTTTATTATCTAGGTTTCTCTCTTTAGGAGGTTCTTGCGCCTCTTAGAAGTCATGTTCCCACAACACTTGATTGCACTTTAAATCACTACATTTTTTATTTATTATTTCAAGGATACTCCTAAAGGTTTTCACTATCCTAGATGGTCATTTTTGGTCTCACAAATTCTGACATACCTAGTGTGACTCGACTTCACCTCCAAGTGTGAAAACCTAGCTAATATAGTAGAGATATAACAAGATTTTTTGAACTATAATTGAAAACTAACCAATTATATTTTATTTTGTAGAAGAAGGCATCAAATGGCAAATATCCCCATCCCGACAAACACCATCACCTTGGGAGAAGGATCGATTGTTCATCTACCTCAGTCAATGATCACCACAGGAGCAGCTAGAGCTGAGATCAAGTTTGGAATCATCTCTAAGGTTATCTAGTTCAAAAGGGTGCCTGCTAACTCACCTAGTAGTGTTATAGTCATAAAAGGTGAATCTACTTATCGCCTTCCAATAAAGGAAAGGGACCCAATTTCATCACTCCCAATGAGAAGAGTCAATATAATAAAAAGCCAAAAGTTATGCCTTAACCAGCAAGGGCATCTGTCTTCCAAAGGTTACTTTCACCCTAATCCTAAGGAAGAACAACTAAAAATTAAGTCCAAACACATGTATGGATGAAGAAGAGCCTATCTTGACTATCATAAGCTAAGGGAAGGCTGTTGGGATTTTCAGTCGACTTGGGAAGCCTATCCCTCACACAAAGTCAATCATCACTATCCGCATCTCTAATTTTGTTCACTCCATTGAACGGTTTAGAAAAGGGTAAAAGTAAGCCAAAAGGGGCATAGTCCCATCTCAAGACTATAGCTAAGGAGTAAATAACTAAAAAAAAAAGCAACAAGAGACACTATAAGGCTATAATCCAACATGAGACTCCAAAAAGGGAGATTATCCATAAAATCAAAGTTATTTCTCATCATGACTCTGGAAGGGATAGTGAACGTACACCTTAACTAACCAAATGCCAAAAGAAGATTGCATAAACAAGACTTACAAACAAGGAGGTTCAAGAAGAAAGCGCCCTTGCAGATCTCTCATTGCTACTATGCCAAAGAGAGGGTGTAATTATTCATTCCATAAGTAAACTTCTGAATGAGGCAACTCACCTAATGGGAGAGCTTATCCCCATTCCAAAACACACCAAGTCTAGATGCGACTCTCAAGACATAGACCATCATGTTTTGGTGGAACCTTGGTCATAACTGGAAGCTTTAGTGGGGAAACAACTATAGAGGCAATGCAAGAACAATTGAGGCAACAAGGCAAAGAGAAAGACGAAGCTCAGAAGAACGTCTTGGAGTTGATGGAGATGATGATATAGATTAGGTAAAAGCTCAACAAGCTAGAGTGATCTCAACAATTATCTCAGGAAGCTACAAAGATGGCAGAAGAAACACCTTCTATAGATGAAGTCCCTAAAAATGTAGGCTCTTCACAAGCACCACCTCCCCCAGCAAAGGTTACCCAATCACCAATTTTGGGGATTCTTGAAACATGGAGCTACCAGTATACATACGACAATAAGTATAACAAATGAAAACTACAAAATTGAGACAAGAAAGTGACACAGGTATGATAAATAATACAGACAAATAATACCCCAGTCATCACGACCAAGTACCATATCCTAAAGGCTATACAGTGTCGAGTTCAAATAATTTAATGGCATTGGTAATCACAAAGAACACAGCTCATTTCGTGACTTTATGTGGGGATTCGAGTAATAACCCCTCATTATTACTTTTCCAATTTTTAGCAAGTTTTACTGGGATAGTATTTGACTGATATACCAACTTGCAGCAAAATCCATACAAACCTGGTCACAAATGAAAGAGGCCTTTTGAATTAGATTTGGAGGAGTCAGCGGATCTCATCTCAACACTAAAGCTTAATAATGAATCAGTCTTGGACTATATCACATAGTGGAGAAACCTTAGCATTAGGTGTGATCCATAACTCAATTTGAGCCATAAATCTAGTCCTTGGGAATATAAGGAAGAATTAGATGACACCCTATTTGAGTGCTTCTTCTTCTATTCATACTTTCGAAGACCTCATTATGTAGGTCAAGAAGTTGGAGAGGATTGGTCCACCAGCTTTAGCTTGTTCACAAAATTTCAAACCTAAAAAGAATAAGGCAAAGTAAGGAGAGTCATTTAAAAATGTAAGGGTGACATTCACAACAAATGAATAGAAGAAACCTACAAACCTTATTGCAAATGAAGGTAATTCTCAAAAATTACTATCCCTTGGGAGGGATGGGGAAGTACAATATCCAACACTTTCCAACATTGGTCTAAGAAAAGAGACTCCTTTTAAGAGAGAGAGTGTGGGCAAAATCTTTCAAGAGGCCCTAAAATTAAGCCTCCAATTGCCAGAATGCAAAAGGCCTAGTGAAGCTGACAAGAAGTATCACCCAAATTACTATCCTCATCACAAAGTCTAGGGTCATACCACTGAAGAATGCTTTGTGTTCAAGGATTGAATCGAAAAGTAATGCTGAGAAGGCAAGCTAACTCTCTCAAAGTTAGCTTTATTCAAAATACCCACTGAATATATCAATCACATTACTGTGTTAAAGACACATGAGTTGCTTGCCGAACTCCTCTTCAGAGAAGAAGCACAGAGTACACCCGAACAAGAGCACCTATGAAACATCTATATTTCAAAAAGGCTAAAGAGGTTTATAAGATAGATTGCTAAAAATTCTGAAAATCCTAGGATGGTGATAAGAAAACCCTCATCAAAACAAGCTTCCTCACCTACTCAAAGAAACAAAAAGAAAAAGAATAAAAATAGGAAAAAGAAATTGGTTCAACTGGATGAATACACCATCAAGAACACAACCCTCTAGGAATGCATCGATGCCTTAAAGGAATATGACCAAGGAGAAAGAAATCAGGTAACTCTCAAGGAATAGGTAACTCTCAAGGAATTCCTTCCCGATGAACTCAAAGCTTTGCTTGAAAGCCCTGACATTAGGGACACCGAAGATAAACTCCCAGTAGCAATATGCACTGCCATTTTTACTGTGGGGAATTTATAATCAAGCCAATTAGCAGAGTTATCCCATCATTTCAGTAAGGATAAAATCCAAAATGCAAGGAAGGAGAAAGCAAATAAATTCATGATTAAATGAAAGATCCTACTAGTCTCCCCAAGGGCTGCTCTCGAGATGACTATCTTAGAGAGTTGTTCACCTTTGAATGCGATCATGGCATTCTCAAACTATAATTAGATACTGTAAAAGGAGTAGCTATAACAAATATGAAATTTGTCAAGGGGCAAATGCAAGTGTTGAATGAACACATGTAGCCTATGGCTACCCACATGGAGAGCATGTCAAGTACAACTACCATGCTTTATGAAGAAATTGAGAGGATGGAAAAGGTGCTAGTAGAAAAGTAAAGCTACACAAAATACCCTAAAGGGTTGATGAAGAATCACCTACCAACCCTCCCTAGGATCGAATGGTCACTCGTGCCACCTATACTAAAGACGGTCAAAAAAGTCAGACACTATTGAAGATAAGTATCTGAGTTCATTGCCTCTTGTTGTATGATCAACCTTGGTAGTGACTCTAAAGAAGAGCCTTATTGATCTCATCATGCAAGAATTCAACTGAAGAATGCAAACCAAGTATAACTTCAAGGTGGTAAAGTGCTATCCCCAAGACAAGCTCTAGTGCCTAGGGATAAAAGCATCCCCAGAGACAAGGATAAAGAAATTTAGATAAATGAGAATGCTGGGCCATTGCAAGTTGAACTTGCACTCAAAAAAGTGGAATATAACATAACAGCTCTTTTTAAGAAGATTCCTGCCATGCTAAGTGTCTTTGATGTCCTAATGATTTCACAAGAACTTAGAGACATGTTGGTGCATATCTTATAAAACCCAACTAATTATCAAGCATACTTCACTGAAGAGAAAATTGTTTAAGTAGATTTTGAAGTCCTACTCTGAATTTGAGTTGGACTCATGATGAGCAAAATTTAGAATTGGATCAAGGCCCAAATTTGGATCAAAAGCTAAAATACGATTTGTACTAAATTGGAATTTGTAAATAAACTTGCAGGGATTTTTATTTGTAGATAGGTTCGAGCTTTTATTCAAAAAGGACCCTAAAAATTTTAAAATTTTACAAATATGTTCTTTTTGCAAAAAAAAACCCCAAATTTTATAAAATCACATTTGGTCCAATTTTTCCAAAAAATTTATAAATAAATCCTTGAAGATTTTTATTTGTGGATAAGTCCGAGCCTTTATTCAAAAGGACCCTGAAAGTTTCAAAATTTTACAAATATATCTTTTTTACAAAAATACCCTTGGAGTTTACAAAATCACGTTTTGTCCAATTGTTTTAGAAAATTCACAAATATCCCTCCAAAAATTTAGCATCCAAAAATGGTACAAAATTTGAATTTTCTCATTGGGGAAACAAATTCTAATCAATTGCATGCCAATCATAAGATTTTGGAGTATAATTTCATCGCCAATCCAATCTTATTTATTTTCAAAATGAAATCAATTAAAGATATCAAGATCTAATCACACTCGTATAACATTTCAGAATTGATCCAATTGAAGATTTAATTTTGAACCTTCCTGAGCCTATAAATTTATCAAAAACTTGCAAAGCTGAAGAGGAGAGTAAGAAGATTAGAAGCTATCATCGGAAGGAGGCTAGAATGAGGAAGAAATTAGGAAACAATGAGGGGAATTCTCGAGTACCTTTTGTTGCTCTCATCGTCATCCTCACCCCCCTACACAACCACTAGAAGCCTTGATACTACCTCGGACCTACCCCTCTTGCCTTTGGCCAGCTAACCCGTGCCAAGCCTCGACCATCCACCCTCTATCTACAAGCACCAACTACAAGTCACTTGTAGCCTCTTCCACTCTCTAGAGATCCCAAGCACTAGTTCTCATTGTTAATACTTGGTTGTCATCACCATCTCGAGGAAACCACCAGCTAGACCTTTGCCAAAGCCCCTCACCCATGCCACTCGCTGGCTCAACCTATGTAGACAATGCCATCCGCTCACTAAAAATCTCGAGCACCACCCTTTGCCACCAAATCTACCACCAGAGAACTACCTTGCACCACCTCTCCACCTTAACAAGTGTAGTCGTGCTTTAGCATATGACCCTCCAGCCTTGCCTCTCTAACTGAGCTGCCCAGCCTAGTCTCACCTTGCCTCCACCCCCACTAAGTCCACCATCTGCTGCCCTCTGCCTCTGCCCGATCCATGAATGCCTTTGACCCACCAATCCATCCATGACAACCTCTCAACCTCTACCTCCATCATAGTTGTCTCCCTCCTCAACCTCTACCACCATTGCAGATGGCTCCCCCTCCTTCCCTAATAGCCCATAGTCAGATTAGGACTAGATCTGGCTAAATTTGATTAGATCTGATTGAGATGGTTGTCAAGTAATCATGGCCCAGTGAGTTTCTGAAGAAGAAAGGGGAATGGGAGTGAGGAAGAAGAGGAAAAGAAATAGAAGAAATACAAAAATAAAAAAGTTTCTGCCCAAAAAAAAGCATGCAATAAGAATTCTCTTATTTCATTTATCATGCCATCATTGCCACTATTATTTTTGGTCTTTGACATGTTGACGGAACTTCATAAAAAATTGCAACCACCCATGACCCCTCATATGATGACAAAACTCCACCAACACCACAATCTCCTACGGTCCATTGAAGATAGTGAACCTTTGACACTACTGTGGCCACCGACAGCATCTTGAAGATGGCAAACTCTCGACACTAGTGCAGCAACCCGCGGCCCATCCCTTGAAGATGATGAATCCTCATCACACCAAAATAGCCTTTTGGTGTGCATCCATGCCAACCTTCCAGCTCACACTCAACTAGATTTCGAGCTCACCCTTAGCTAGCCTTTGAGCTCACATTCAAGTCAGCCTTCGAGCTCACACTTAGCTAGTCTTTCAGCTCACATCTAGCTGGCCTTCGAGCTTGTAGCTTAACCGGCCTTCAAGCTTATATCCAAGCCAGCCTTTGGGCTTGCACTCAACTAGCCTTTGGGCTCACACCTCAGCTATCTTTCAGCTCACATCCAAGCTTGCCTTCGGGCTCCCACCTCAGCTAGCCATCAGGCTCACACTTAGCTAGCCTTCAGGCTCACATTCAAGCTAGCCTTTGGGCTTACACTCAGCTAGCTTTCTGGCTTGCACCTAGCCATCCTTCAGACTCACATCTAGCCAACCTTCAGGCTTGCACCTCAGCCAACCTTCAAGCTCGCATCCAAGCCAATCTTTGGGTTCACACTCAGCTACCCTTCAAGCTTGCACCTCAACTAGCCTTCGAGCTCGCATCTAAGCCAGCCTTCAGGCTCACATCCAAGGTAGTCTTTGGGCTCATACTTAGCCAACTTTCATACTCGCACTTTGCCAACCTTCGGGCTCACAGTTAGCCAACCTTTGGACTCTTATCCAAGCTATCCTTAATGCCATCATTATTGCAGCCATCTATAGTCTTTGGCATGTTCACAAAACTTCATAAGAATCATAGCCACTTGTAGCCCCTCATATGATGATGGAACTCTACCAACAACACAGCCACCCACGACTTCTTGAAGACAGTAAACCTTTAATATTGTTGTGGCCACCCATAGCCTCTTGAAGATGGTGAACCCTCGATACTATTGTAGCCACCTACCCCCTTCCCTCGAACATGGTGAATCCCCATTACACTTAGCTAGCCTTCAGGCTAGCATCCAAGCTAGTCTTCAGGCTCACACTAAGCCAGCCTTCGAGCTCGTACTCAGCCAACCTTTGGACTCTCACTTAAGCAACCTTCGGGCTCACATCTAATTAGATTTTGAGCTCACATCCAAGCTAGCCTTTAGGCTCTCACTTAACCAATCTTTGAGCTCAAACCTCAGCCAACCTTTGGGCTCGCATCCAAGCCAGCCTTTGAACTCGTACCTCAGCCAACCTTCAGACTTATTCTCGGCTAGCCTTCGGGCTCACATCCAAACAAGCCTTCAGGATCACACTTAGCTAGCCTTCGAGCTCATACTTAACTAGCCTTTGGGTTGGCATCCAACTAGTCTTCCAACTCTTATCTCAATAGCCTTTGAGCTCACATCCAAGACAGCCTTCGGGCCACACAGAGCTAGTCTTCAAGCTCACACCTCAGCTAACCTTCAAGCTAACATCCAATCTAGCCTTTGGGTCGCATCCAAGCTAGCCTTTGGGCTTGCATTTAGCCAGTCTTCAGGCTTGCACCTCAACTAGCCCTCAAGCTCTCATTCAAGACAGCCTTCAGGCTCACACCCTAGTCTACCTTCGGGCTCACACCTTAGACATTCTTTAGGCTCACACTCAGCCAACCTTCTAGCTCGCACCCAAGCCAACCTTTAGGCTTGCACCTCAACCAATCTTCAAGCTTACATCCAAGCTAGTCTTCAAGCTCGTACTTAGCCAACCTTCGAGCTCACATTTAGACAGTCTTTAAGTTCACATCTAGGCCAATCTTTAGACTCACACCCAATCAACCCTTGGGCTTATACTTCTAAGGTAGCTTTTGAGCTCACGAGCTGAGCCTCCTTCAAGTTCCCACATTTAAAGTTAGGCCATGGACTTGCCTAAAATTATCATACATAGGCAAGGACCCTCAAATGAACAAGGCCAAGTTGACTCAAATAGACCTAAATTGAACAAACAAATAGACTAAAATCCAAATTGAGCTAGGCTCAAGGTCCAGGTTTAGTTAATCTAAATCTAATTATTTTAATCCCAACCCTAATCAAGTTTGAGTTGGGTCAATTTGAAATCAAGTTAAATCAAGATTGAACTAAGCTCAAAGTCAAACTAAAACCAAGCTAGGTTGGACCTGAATTAAAACCATGTTGAACTAAATTGATTTGAACTTGAGCCAAAGTCTAGCAAACCCAAACTTAACAAAGGTCCAACACAAGGTCAAACTTGACTTTAGATAAATGAAATTAAACTTGAACCAAAATCAAACCCTAAATATTGAACTGAATTAAATCAGATTTAAATCAAAATCAGTATCTCCAACTAGAGTCAATGATTAGTATCTGACAAATATTCTTTTGAAGACTGATGCTAAGCTTGGCGGATTCAATACTGAACATTTAGTAACTTTTATGCCTTACATAGTTCCCCTAGTCATGCTATAAAGCGTTAGTGCGAACCCAATCACCAAGAGTTCGGAACGCGTCACTATCTTCCAAGGAATTAGTGAATCACAATTCAATCAAGTTTTAAATATTGAGTTGAATCATTCAGACTCAAATCAAAGTTGAGTGTTGAACTGATCCAAATCAAACTCAAACCTAAACAATATTAGTCCCAACGGAGCTAATTAGGGTTAAACTATGTCCTACTTATTAGTCCCAATGGAGCTAATTAGGGTTAAACTAAGTCCTACTGGGTGTGCTAAATTTTCAGTGATACTCTAAGGCCATGAATAATGGGTGATGTTGTCATCTTGATCCGAACCAAAGCTAGTTCAATTATAATTAAATAAGGTCAAACTAAATCTCGCTGGGTGTGCTACAAAAAATCCTTTGATAATACTCTGAAGCTATACCCAACCTCATAAACTATTGGTGACACTACCAAATCAAAGAAGTTAAATTCCAACTTGCTTAAAGCTATTGGTCACACTTTAAGCTAAGAAGCCATTGATGATGCACCCTCAAAGCTAGTCAACCTCACAAGTAGTTGACGATGTAGTCCTCAAGTTAGTCAATCCTTAAAAGCAATTGACAATGCGCCCTTAAAGCTAGTCAACCCCACAAGTAGTTGATGATCAACCCTCAAAGCTAGTCAACCTCACAAGCAGTTGATGATACAACCCTCAAAGCTAGTCAACCTCACAAGTAGTTGATGATACAACCTTCAAAGCTAGTCAACCTCACAAGTAATTGATGATACAATCCTTAAGCCAGTTAGCCTCCACAAGTAGTTAATGATGCATCCCCTCAAGCAAGTCAACCTTTGAAGTAGTTGATGACACACACTTCAAGCTAGTCAACCCTTGAAGTAGTTGATGACGCACTCTTCAAGCTAGTCAACCCCAGAAGTAGTTGGTGATATACCCTTCAAGCTAGTCAACTCCAGAAGCAGTTGACAATGCACCCCTCAAGTTAGTCAATCCTGGAAGTAGTTGATGATGGACCCTCAAGCTAGTCAAGCCCAAAAGTAGTTGACAACATAGTTTTCAAAGCTATTCCCAACCTTATAAGACATTAGTGATGCCACTAAACCAAATGAAGTTACCGCTAATGCTCAAATCTATTGAAAACACTTTGAATTTCTCCTATTTCCTTCCATATCACATCAAGTGATGCCATCAATACCTACTAAAGACCGAGTCGATTTGGATTAGATGCCATGTGTCTAGCACAGGGGGCGAGGTAGCAGCACACACCACAGCTTCTTCTCTTCTCTTTGGCTTTTCTTTATTTCTTTCATGCTTTCTATAATTTTATGTTAATATTTGTTATAAAGTGAGGGTATACCCTTACTTAAGCCATGTATCATCTCTTAAAACCAATCAAATTTTTTTTTCTTTTTTATGTCTTTATTTTATTAGCTAAGTTTTCCTACTTTAGGATATTCCTGATAATTGTTGGTATAATTAATAATAGGGGCTTTCACTTGCTAGAATCCACAATACTTGATAGTGCACTTTAAATTAAAATAATTTCTAATTTCTAATTTGAGGCTACTCCTAGGGTCTCCACCACTCTTGAGCCATTGAAATGGATCCCATAAAGATGAAGTAGTCTTTATACACTCGTCAAACTCCCACCATTACTTTCACAAAGGACAACTTGCTAGCAAGGACAATAGACCATATAACCCATTATATGTTGCTGAGAATAGTGATGGGATCAAAATCAATCACGTCCTCAATGATCAAGGCTTTTCAATTAATTTGATGACTCTCCACATGTTAAGGGTTCTAGCTTTAGATACGTGCCACCTATCATTTGAAATTATAACCATCCAAGGTTTTAATCAAAATAGCCAAAGAACTCTTGGAGCCATAACCACACCTCTGAAAATAGGCAAATTAATGACCGATGCCAAGCTTTATATGATCAACACTAATGTCATATAAGACATTATTGGAGAGGCCATGGTTACATGAAATAAAGTGGTGTCATCAACCTTACATCAATGCCTCAAGTATTTTAAGTATGGTGAAGAACATCACATTGATGAAGATGTACATCCATTTGATGTTCATGAAGTGTATTATGATGATGCAAAATATTATCAAAAATTCCACACTAGCAAAGGGTCTATCTTCATCAGAGAAGTGAAAAAGAAAATTGTTGACTTTATCTTTGCTCCTCCCATCTTGGAAGTGGTGTTGACACTAACTCTTTAGATAAAGCAACCCCATGAATCTGCCTTGGCATCTATTCTTCGAATGGTGGTGACAATAGGGGCCAAATAGAAAGTACTCTCTTTGTCACAAAAGTTGCAGAAGGCTTGCTTAAGCCATTAGATGAGTTGAGCATTAATGTCATAGAAGAATTAACAAACTTCTATATTTCTCCATTACCTAAGGGAGAAAAGAGGATCTTATTCTACAAGACAATCCCCTAGTGTCCTAAGTATACATAAAGTATTGACGACCGAGGATCCAGAAGATGATAGTGACTATCAGCCAGTAATCATTCCCAAATACTTTTCAAACTGGTCTTGTCAAATAATCAAGAAGTCCGACTGTGGATGCCTATAAAAAAAGGAGAGTCATTTCTTTAAGAACCTATAGAACCCACCTTAAGGGTGCACTTACATCGCTGGAAGAGAAAATAAGAATTTCAAAGGACTAGACTACTTTGCTTTAAACAATCATACATGTTTTATGGTCACCATTGGACCTCTGTCAGATGATGAGAATGACCAAATATCCTCGATGCCTTCTAACACACAAACATATGTATCAAGCCAATTACAGCTCTCTTGACATCACAGGAAGGGAAACCCCTTAGCAAAGCTTCACCCAAACCTGAAGAAAGGGGGCATGATGCATATAAACACCCTCCAAACCAGAAGAAGAACCTCTATCAAGTCCTGATCAGCATGATAAATCACTTGGTGAAGATATGATCCTCAAACCATAAGAATATCCACCAAAACTCGAAAGCGAGGGGCAAGCCACAATTGATGAACTAATGGAAGTCAACTTTGGTACAAAAGAAGCTCCTAGGCCAACCTTTATCAGCACAGAGCTCTCCGAGGAAAGCCAAACCCAACTAAAAACTATGCTCTTGACTACTTTACATGGGGCTACAAGGAGAAGCCTGGACTTGATCTTAAAGTTGCAGTCCACAAGTTGGCTATCAATCCTAAACTTCCACCTATCAAACAAGTACCTAGGAAGATGAAACTTGACCTAGAGCAAAAAGTAATAGAAGAAACAAAGAAACTAATTGAAGTAGGCTTCATCAAAGAAGAGAAATATCCCGATTGGATTGCGAGTATTGTGTCAACTAAATTCACATTTGTGTAGACTACAAGGACTTAAATAAAGCATATCCAAAAGATGATTTTTCACTACCTATAATGGAAATCATGATTGACAACACGGCTAATTTTGAATTATTCTCTTTTATGGATGATTTTTCAAGGTACAACCAAATTAAGATGGATCCTGATGATGAAAAATATATGACCTTCCTAACTCTAATTAGTATTTATTACTACAAGGTGATACCCTTCGGGCTTAAGAATGAGGGTGCCACCTATCAAAGGGCCATGACCCAAATTTTTGATGCCTTATACATCAGCTGGTCAAATGCTATGTGGATAATTTGGTACTCAAAACCAAGTCCAAAGATAAGCACATCCAAGACCTAAGAGTGATTTTTGAGGATTTTAGAAAATATAACTTAAAGATGAACCCTATGAAATATGCCTTCGGGGTATCATCAAGGAAGTTCCTCAGCTTCATCATCGACTACTGAGGAATTGAGATTGATCAAGCTAAAATCAAAGCTATCTTAGATATGCCACCACCCAGAAACTTAAAATAGTTGAGATCATTCTATGGTCGACTCACATACATAAGGAGATTCATTTCAAACATTTCTAAAAGATATAAGCCTTTTTTTGAAATTAATAAAGAAGGACACTCCATTCATTTGGGATCAAGAATGCCAACAAACCTTTAAAAAAATTTTAAGTAGCATCTCTTAAAGGCATCAATATTGATAGCACCTGTGCCTGTAAACCCTTAATTCTTTATATGGTTGTAATTGAAGGTCCCTGGAGGCACTTCTTGCCCAGCATAGTGAAGAAGGCAAAGAAAATGCACTTTACTACTCAAGTAAAATGCTAGTGGGTGCAAAGAGAAACTACTCTCTCATTGAAAAACATTGTCTAGCACTCATATTCATAGTCAAAAAACTCAGACACTATTGGCTTTCTCATCAGGTTATTTTAATATCAATGATTGATCCCATAAAATTCTTCATAAGGCCCATACCCACTGGAAAGATAGCAAAATGGGCCTTAATTCTCATGCAGTACGATATCAAATTCACTCTCCAAAAAGTGGTTAAAGGACAAGCCCTTGCTGATTTTCTTGAAGCTCACCCGGTGCCAGATGACTCTCTATTGAGGTGCGAGCTCCCTGATAAAAAAAATCCTTTTTACCAAGGAAGAACCCTACTTGAAATTATACTTTGATGGGGCATCTTCTATCGGATTAGGAATCAGACAAAAGCTGCTACAAATTAAAGTAGGCATTGAACTTGTATTTGTTACTCTAAATAAGGGCATTTTATGATACTCCTACTCCTTAGAACCATGAACAAATAATGAGGCTGAATATGAAGCCTTAATTGCAAGATTAGAAATGACCTTCAGCATGAAAATATCACACCTACATATTTTTGGTGTTTTGCAATTAGTCATCAGTCAAGTGGAAGGTAGATTTAAAATCCACAAATTTGAGCTACTCAAATACCATGAAAAAGCTCAAAAACTCATGGAGCAAATCTCATACATTCAAATAATTAAATTTCCCTAGTTCAATAATGTGCAAGCTGATTCTTTAGCCAAGTTAATCAAAACACTGGCTAATCCTAGTCAATGGAAAATTCTAATCACAATCCACTAGATAGGTGATGAGCTTAATCTTCAACATCAAGCATGAAAAGATTGAATCTAAAGTAGTTGAGAAAACAACAAATTGGAGAAGCCATTCACCAATTACCTTAAAAATAGAGAACTTTTAGAAAATAAATTAGTGTGAATGCAACTCAAAAAGAGAGTGGTGCAGATTTTGTTCATCAATAACACCCTTTATAGAAGGTTATTTGATCAACTACTTCTATGCGATCTTTTAGATGAAGAGGCAAAAGAAGTCATGTACAAAGTACATTCTAGGATTTGTGGAGCTCATCAATGAAGCCCAAGAATAATAATTAAAATCAAGCATATGAGCTACTATTGGCCCACAATGGTGAAGGATTGCATTAAATATGCAAGAAAATATCACCAATGCCAAATTCACAGTGATTTCATTCATCAATATCCAAATTTTTTACATCCAATAGTATCCTCATGACCATTTGAGGAATGGGGTATAGACATAATTAGCCCAATCGAGCCATCTTTCTCTAGAGGTCACTATTTATATTAGCAATGATCGACTACTTCTCTTGATAGGTAGAGGCAATCCCACTAAGGGAAGTAAAAGCAGATACCATCATCCATTTCTTTCAAGAAAATATTCTATACTAATTCAGTGTTAATCGAAAGATCATCTCTAATAATAGACCATCCTTCAAAAGATTCAAGATAGGATGATTCACACATCATCACAAGATAAATTAAAGAGCTTCATCCATCTATAATACAAGGGTAATTGACCTTGCTGAGACATTCAATAAGACTCTTTTCAAAATATTGAAGAAAGTTGTTGCTAGAAATAAATAAGACAGGCACCAGAAATTTTTTGGAGTGATGTAGGCTTATCATACCACATATCAAACCCCTACCAATCAATACTCTACGCATTGATGTTTGGGACTAAGGCAGTCCTCCCTAAGGATTGCTTTGTAAGAGAAAATTACAAAAGAAGATAATGTTTATTTGTGTTTAGATGAGTTACACTCTTTGAATGAAACAAGGCTTGCAACTCAACAAAATTTGAAAATGTATCAAGTGCAGATGTCCAGGGCCTACAACAAGATGGCTTGACTCAAATGTTTTTAGAAAGGAGAAATAGTCTTGGTCATGAGAAGACCTATAATCTTAAACCAAAGTAAGAAAGGCAAATCCGAGCTTAATTGGGAAGGCCCTTATATTATCAACACCTGATTCTTTAAAAAATATTATGTATAAGCCTCTAAGGGCAATAACAATAAAATAAAAGTGTCTATATTTGTCTAAGACAGAATATCTAACTTCTTCAAAAAGGAACACTCGATCAAATATGCACTTCATGTTTCTCAAGTCAAAATATAGACACAAAAATTCATCTATTTTGTGCAGTAGTCGAACCACATTCCCATAATAAACTAAACCTATCCCTATGTGGCAACTCAAGCCCACTCCACATAGCAAACCAATTCCACCTCAACGTAGTATACTAAGTCCACTCTTACATGATAAATTAAGTCCATCATTGCATAGCAAGTCAAATCCATCTTTATGTGATAATTCAAACCTATATACTAAACTCCTAGAATTTTAATATGGGAGCAAGTATTCAAAAATTGTTTGCACCCTCTCTTCTTGTCAAAACTTGAGAAGAGGGTGTAAAGAAAATAATTTATTTTAGGTGATTATTGCCACAATAAAATTTGATTGAAATATGATCACACTTGAAACTTGTATACCACTAAATCATGACTCAAATGTGCGTCTCAATTGAATCTAAATCATAGTTATAGGGTTTATAAATAAACTCCTCAAAAGATCGATAATTATAATTTGATTCTTACAAAATCTAGGGTTCGTGAATAAACCCCTCTAAAATTTCATATTAGCATATTCTCTCCCGAGGTTATGAGCTACTTTGTGCTAAGAGTCGAACTCTTTCACTTTTGGTCCAACACTAGAAATAAGAGAATGTCGTAGAGTGATATGATCACAGAACCATAAAAAAAGGTATTCCTTTCATGATCTTTCCAAGAGAAGGGATGAAGGATATAAGATGAACTAAAGAAGAAGTTCAAGGAAGATTCGACATAACAAATAGGTCTTGGATTTGGAATAGGAATGGCTATTTCATCCTTTGTTGACTTGACAGCTTGAAAGCTTGACTTGGCAAATTCTAGGATTTATGAATAAACTCCTCAAAAATTTCATATTCACTAATAAGTTCTCTAAAATTTCAATTTTTTCACAAATAAGTTCTTCAAAAATTTTTATTTATAAATAGATCTGAATAAGAATCCTGAAGGTTTCAAATTATAAATAAGTTCTTTTTATAAAAAAAAACCTTAGAATTTATAGAATTATAATTTGATCTAAATATTTGGAAAAAATTTGCAAATAACGCCTTATGCATTCAATATATGAAGTGAATATATTTTTCAAATTCTCTCATCTATACCAAATAAACTCATCCATATCTCTTATAAACTTATCTAATCTCAAATAAACATATCCACGACAACCTAATTCAAACAAAACTCATTGAAGATAAATACGAAGGAATTCTAATCCGACTCGATGTTCTCCAGGCTTATAAATTCCCCTATATTTCTGCAAAAATAAAAGGAGGAGAGATCAGAGGATCAAGATGAGAGATCACAAAGGAAGCACAGCAAAAATTGAAAGACAACAAGGAGATAAGCACCGAGAAAGAAAGCAAGGTCAGCCCTCTACTTAACTTTTTATTTCTTTTTCTTTAACACACTGCCCTCTTTCCTCCTCTGTCCTGCTACTCCCTCGTCGGACCACCGCCAGAGCTCCACTCCTCATTGGCCGTCTCTTCTCAACACAGATAGCTGTGCCGCCAACCCCAAACACCAGCACCCATGCCTTGCTCCCTGCTGCCCCACCGTGCCGAAAATTAGAGCTTCGCCAGCTGCATCCTGCCAAGCCTTGCGCCACCTTCCTTCGCTGGTACCCCCTCCCTGAACGCCATGCCCCGCGCCTAGCCCTACTCCTTGCCACCCCACCGCACCGTTGCTTCGAGCCTCTCAAGGCTTCCTCTTGACCCTCAGCTCCACACCACCATGCCGGTCAGATGTTGCTGCCAAGTCTAAACTCCCTGCTATTTCGCTTGCCGCATTTGCATCGCAACCAAGACTCCATCGCCGGTCAGAGCAGCCCTAAGCCGCCCCTTGCTGGCAAGCTCCCGTCACTCTGCCGCCCTAGCTCCCGTCTCTCGTCGGTCAGCCTGCCATCTCGCCATTGGTCGCCTTCAAGCTTTGGGCCATCACAGCCCAGATGAGAATAGCGGAGAAGGCTTTGGCTTGACGAGCACAGGGAAGAAGAAGAAGAAATGAGAAGGAGATGGCACGGGAGATGAGTGGAGAAAAAAAAGAAAAGGAAAAAAATTTTAAAAAAACATGAGAAAACTTGCCGCTAGAAAAAACAGGGGAAAAGAAAAAAAAAGATTGATTAAAAAAAAGAAAATTCAGCCTGCAAAAAATTAAAAAAGAAGAAAAGAAGTTATTGTAAAAAAATATTTTGATCTCGATTTGTGTGCTTATACCAACAGTGTAAAGTCAGTACATGGATTTGCCCAAAAATCAATTTCTGACTTAGAGTTAATCTGCGATTTCACTCAAAAGTCAAAATAATTTAGGATCAATTTTTGATTTTATCTAAAAGTCAAATAATTTAGAATCAATCTATGGTCTCACTTGAAAACCAATTTTCCACTTATAGCTAACATGTGGTCTCGTCCGAAAGTCAAGTAATTTAAGGTCAGTATGTGGTCTCTCTCAACAATTAATTTTTGACTTAGGGTTATCTTGCGGTCTTATCCGAAAGTCAAATGGTGTAGGGTTAATATTCGATTTCACCCAAAAATCACTTTATGACTTAGGGGCAACCTGCAATCTCGTTTAAAAATTAAACGATTTAGGGTCAGCCTGTGGTTTCGTCTGAAAATCAATTTTCAACTTAAGATCAACCTACAATTTTGTCCAAAAGTCAAATGATTTAGCACTAACTTGTGATCTTACCCAAAATTAATTTCTAACTTAGAACTAGTCTGCAATCTCACCTAAAAGTCAAATGATTTAAAGCTAGTATATGATCTCGTCTAATGATTAATTAACTCAGGGTCAGTTTGTAGTTTCACCCTAAAGCCCATTTAAAGTTATGTCCAGCTTGTGGGCTCACCGTATTATCAATATAACAGTCTGAGAGTTCTTGAACTAAATCAATTAAGTTAAATTAATTAAATTAAAGTAGTTCAATCACAATAAACAAATAAAATCATGTTGACTCAAATGAATTACTAAATAAACCTAAATTGATCAAATCGATAGATTAAAACTCATATTGAACTGGACTCAAATCGAAATTGAGTTAATCCATGCTAAATCAGTTCAAAACCAACCCCAACCAGGTCCAAATCGAGTCAATCTGAGATCAAATTAAATAAATGCTAATTGGGTCAAACTAGATTCGAATAAAATCCTAATTGGGTTAAAATAAGTTCAGCCTAAACCCTAATCAGGTTAGATCAAACTTAGATTTAAACCAAAACCAGGGGAGCTTGAACCAAAATCAAGTTAAACCTAAATTAACATGAACTTGAACCCAATTCATTAAGATTCAAACCCAAACCAATTAATGGGTTAAGCCTGGATCTGTTAAGAACCCAATGAGGGTCGGGTTCAAGATTCATTAAGGATCCATTAAGAATCCAATCAAGATTATATCTAAGATCCATTAACGATCTGTCAAAAGCCTAATTAGGGTCAGATTCGAAATCCATTAAGGATTCATTAGGAATCAATAAGGGTTAGATCCATGATCCATTAAGGATCCATTAAGAATCCAATCAGGGTTGGATCCAAGATCCATTAAGAACCCAATTAGGGTTGGATCCAAGATCCATAAAAGATCCATTAAGGACCTAATTAGGGTTGGATCTAAGATCCATTAAGGATCCACTAAGAATCAATCAAGGGTTGGATTTAAAATTCATTAAGAATTCATCAAGAACCCAATTAGGGTTGAATCCAAGATTCATTAGGGACCCAACGAGAACCTATCAAGGTTTAGATCTAATATTCATTAAAGATCTAATAAAAACCCAATGAGGGTCCAGCATAAGGTCAAACCCAATCCGAAACGAATCAAATCAAACTTGAATCAAAATTAAGTCCTAAACATTGAACTAAATCAAATCAGAATCAAATCAAGATTAATTTTTGAATATCAAATTGAACCATATCATACTTAAACCAAATTAAGTCTAAACTTCATATCAAACCAAACTAAGATAGGTTTAAACTCACTTAGTTAGCCAGTCAAATGTCTTGTTTAAAAGAAGTCAATTGATAATATGCTTGAAGCTGTCGACCATACTTCGAGCTAAGCCAACATATGCTCAAAAGTCGTTGGCAATATCCTAAATTTGACCAACACATGCCTAATAGTTTTTCGATTATCAAATCAGAAATTGTCGATATAAGCCAAGGCCACTAACTATTTCAAATGAAACTAAAGTAGTCTTGAACTCGTTTAGTCAGTCGACTAAATGCCTTGTTCAAAAGAAGTCAATTGATAATACACTTGAAGTTGTCAACCATACTTCGAGCTAAGCCAACATATGCTTGAATGCCAGTGACAACATCTCAAATTTAATTGACAACATGCCCAAGAGGTAGTTTATTATCAAATCAAAAATGGTTAGCATATGCCAAGACTGCTAACCATTTCAAACTAAATTAAAGGAAGGATTGAACTTGCTTAATCAATTAGCCAAGTGCCTTGTCAATCGAAGTCAACCAATAATACACGTAAAGCCACTAGTCACATTTCAAACCTAGTCAACCCCTAGAAGTAGTTGATCATGTGCCACTCCCTCAAGCTAGTCAACCTCTAGAAGCAATTGATAATGCGCCACCCCTCAAGCTAGTCAATCCACAGAAGTGTTGATGACACACCTTTCAAGTTAGTCAACCCTAAGATACAGTTGATGACGCATCCAACTCCCAGAAGTAGTTAATGATATTCTTCTCGAGATGCAGTTAACAAAGCATTCGACTCCAGAAGTCAATGATAATGCTCCCTTAGGATAATCAATTCCCAAGAGATGATGATGACGCCCCCTTGGAAAGCTAAATCTGAAAAGCCGTTGGTAACACCTTTAAGAAAAGTTAATTGCCAACACCACAAGCTATTCGTCACATTCCAAGCTAAACCTAACAAGTCATCGATGACACCATTAAAAGAAGTTAGATGCTAACAACCAAGGTTATTGACCATATTTCAGGCTAAACTTAATAAGCTATCGGCAATGCTATCAAAAGGAGTTAATTGTTGATGCTTTAAGCTACCAATCACACTTCAAGCCTTTCCCACTTTCCTTCCAATTTCATATTCTTTCATGATTATAAATTTAAATTTATTTCATTGTAAAGTGAGGGTATGCCCTTGTTTAAGCCATCAATCTCTTTTTTCAAATTAATCAAATGATGCTTTCTTCTTTTCTCTTGTGTCTCTATTTTATTATCTAAGTTTCTCACTTTAAGAGGTTCCTAAGGATTGTCGGGGTAATTAACAATAGGGTCTTGCATCTTTTAGAAGTAATGTTCTCACAATACCTGATTGCTTATTTAAACTATCATATTTTTTAATTTGTCATTTTGAGGTTACTCCTTAGGGTCTTTGTTATTCCAGATGGTCAATTTCAATCCCTCAAATTCTGGCATGCCCAGTGGAACTTGACTTCTAAGTGTGGAAACCTATCTAATATGGTAGATATTTAACAAGATAGAACTACAATTGAAAACTAGCCAATTATGTTTTCTTTTGCAGGAGAACGCATCAAATAGCATCAACAAAGAACATCCCCATCCTCACCTTAGGGGAAGGATTGGTTGTTCATCTACCTCAGTCGATGATCACCATAAGAGCAGCTGGAGCTGAAATCAACTTTGAAACCATCCCTAAGGTTATCCAGTTCAAAAGGGCACATGCTAGCTCGCCTACTAATGTTACAATCATACATGGTAAATCCAATTCTCACCTTCCATCAAAGGGAAAGAGACCCAATGTCATCATTCCCAATGAGAAGAGTCAATCTGATGAAGAGCCAAAAGCTATGCCTCAACCAGCAAGGGCATCCATCTTCTAGAGGTTAGGCATGAAGCTCAACTCAATCTTCGATCACCTTTTCCCTAATCCCAAGGAAGAACAACTAAAAGTAAATCCAAATACATACATGTATGAAGAACCTATCTTGACTATCACAAGCAAATGGAAGGCTGTTGGGATTTTCAACTGACTTGGGAAGCCTACCCCTCAAACAAAGTCAATCATCACTATCCTTATCTCTAATTCTTTTGCTCCATTGAATGGTTTAGAAAAGGGTAAAAGGGAGCGAATAACTAAAAAAAACAATAAGAGGCCCCAAGAAGGGAGATCATCCATACAATTAGAGTTATTTCTCATCATGACTCTAGACATGAACCCACACATCAACCAACCAAATGCTGAAAGAAGACTATACGAACAAGACTTATGAACAAGGAGGTTCAAGAATAAAGAGCCCTTGCAGATCAATCCTTACTACTATGACAAAGAGAAGGTATAACTACTCATTCCATGAGTAAACTTCTGAATAAGGCAACTTGCCTGATGTGAGATCCTAACCCTATTCCAAAACACACCAAGTCTAAACCTGGACATGAACCATCATGTTTTGATGAAAGCCTTGGTCATAACTAAAAGCTCTAGTGGGAAAACAACTATAGATGCCTTGCAAGAATAATTGAGGCAACAAGGCAAAGAGAAAGGACAAAGCTTAGAAGAAGGTCTTGGAGTTGATGGAGATGATGATACAGTTAAGGCAAAAGCTCGATAAGTCGGAGCGATCTCAATAGTCATCTTAGGAAGCTACAACAGCAGCTAAGGCGTACCTCCTATTGATAAAGTCCCTGAAAATATAGGTCTTTTACAAGCACCTCCTCCACCAGCAAGGGACACACAATCACCAATTTCATGGATTCCTGACAACATGGAGCTTCCAAAGTACATATAACAATAAGTACAACATATGGTAATTGCATAATTGAGATAAAGAAGTGACATGGGTATGATAAATGATGTAGATAAATTATACCCCAATCATCACGACCAAGTGCCATATTCTAAAGCTATACAGTGCCCAAGTTCAAATAATTTATAGCATTGGTAACCCTAAACAACACATAGCTTATTTTATGACTTTATGTGGGGATTCAAGTAATAATCCTTCATTGTTACTCCACCAATTTTTAGCAAGTTTAACTAGGTAGCATTTGAGTGGTATGCCAACTTGCAGCTAGAATCCATACAAACCTGATTGCAAATGAAAGAGGCCTTTCAAATTAGATTTGGAGGAGTAGTGATAAGGTGACCATTGCAGATCTCATCTCAACACCAAAGCATGACAATGAATCAGTCTTGGACTACATCATATGGTGGAGAAAAGGCGTGAAAAATCCATAAGTTCATTTCAAGCCATAAATCTAGTCCTTGAAAATATAAGAAAGAATTGGATGGCACCCTATCTGAGTTCTTCTTCTATCCATACTTTCCAAGACCTCATTATGCAGATTAAGAAGTTGGAGAGGATCGATACACTAGCTTTAGCTCGCTCACAAATTTTAAACCAAAAAAAGATAAGGCAAAGCGAGGAGAGCCTACAAAGGTATTCGACCTCCATTCTTTTCTTGGTTTAGCTAATTATTGTTGACGATTCATTCAGGGGTACTCAAAGAAGGTGAGCCCACTAACTAACTTGCTGAAGAAAGATTGGAAATGGGCATGGACAGACACATGTAAGAAGACATTTGACAAGCTTAAGGCAGCAGTGTCAACAGCATGATTTTTTGACTACCTGAGTTTAAGTTGCCTTTTAATGCACACGGGTGCTTATGATTATGCCCTTGGTAGAGTCCTTATTCAACAAGGACATCTAGTATCATTTAAGAGTTGCAAGCTCAAGGATGCAGAATAATGCTACTCCATACATGAGAAGGAGATGACGGCAATGGTGCACTACTTGCACACTTGGAGGCATTATTTACTAAGAACAAAGTTCACAGTGGTGATGGATAATGTGGCAAACACCTATTTCAAGACCCAGAAGAAGCAAAACCCCAAGCAAGTTTAGTGGCAAGAGTTCTTGACCGAGTTTGACATTATGTGGGAGCACAAACTCGGGTGGCAAAACCAAGTAGAGGATACACTGAGTAGGAAATAGGTGCATTGCTATGTGGCTACACTTACGATAGTGCAAACAACCCTATTGGAGAGGGTTAAAGAGCATGCCAATGCAGAAGCTACAAATAACAAACTCAAGAAAGAGGTACATGAAGGGTTAGTTAGACACTATTGGCTTGATAATGACCTACTATATGCTAGGGACAGTAGGCTCTATATATCCAACATGGAGGGACTAAGGCATGAGTTGTTAAGGGAAACTCATGATCCTCAATGAATAGGACATCCTAGAGAAGAAAGGATGATGACACTCTTGTTTAGGTCATATTATTGGCCTAAGGCAAGGGATGATGAGGAGATGTATGTGCAGAAAGGATGATGGCAATCTTGTGTGCCATCTTAACAAGACCAAAAGGAAGAAGGAGGTGGGGCTATTGCAATCTCTACCTGTCCTTGAGAAGCCATGGAAGTCCATCTCCATGGACTTTATTTATGGCTTTCCTATTGCAGGAAGGATGAGTTCATTACTAATGGTTGTGGACTAGTTCTCAAAGTATGCGGTGTTCATACTTGCACCACATGCGTGCCCAATAGATGTGGCAAATGAATTGTTCTTTAAACATATGGTAAAGTACTTTGGTGTCCCTAGAGACATTGTTAGTGATTGAGATGCAAGATTTACTAGCAAGTTCTAGACAACACTCTTCAACCTGATGGGATCTGAGTTAAAGTTTTCCACACCTAACCATCTGCAAACTAATGGCTAGATAGAATGGATCAATACTTTGGTTAAGGAGTACCTGAGGCATTACATCTCAGCCAACCAGAAAAATTGGGTAGAAATACTAGATATAGCTTAATTCTGCTACAATCTTCATCATTCTTCATCTACAAGGATAAGCCTTTCTGATGTAGGACACTCAAAGGAAGTTCAAGAATATCAAAAGAAGCTAATTTAGAAGTCAAGGGGTCATGACAAATGATTTGATTCACTCTTCTATTTAAACTTAGGATTTACCTTACTTAGTACCTTTCTATCTTTAAAATTCTCTTTATTATGATGTCTTAGGTCTTATTCTCGGATTTCACCAACCCAAGATCAATTTTGGACTGAATCCTATTCAGTTTAAGACTTGGGAAGGATGAATCTTTATTTAGGATTTTATTTTCGTAGGTTAACTTATTTAGAACTTCTACCAACCCAATTAATGGGTTTAAACTGAGTTATATTCAGTTTAGGACTTGGGAAGCCAGAAACTTACTCAAATTGGATTTTTGGTATCTGTATAAATAGGGCTTCAGTCCTATGGACGGGAGACAACTTTTTTTATTCTCAATAAAGTTCTACTTTAGTGAATTTTCTCTCTTCCTTGTGGATTCAAGGAGTTCTTAACAGAGGCAACGGTGTTTTCCTCGTCTACCACGCTTGTTGCT